>QFET01006592.1:0-20005 GCA_003316355.1 Tuber calosporum | reverse complement strand
TAGACTGAATCATATATCGTTGCCGGTTGCGCGATATAGATAGTCGAACCTTAACAACAATCCAGTTTTCCATTCTCGCACCAAGCATATTGCAATCCAGGAGCACTACATCAGAGAAAAGGTTGCGACAGGGGAAATCGAATTGCACTACCTCCACACCAGTGATATCATTACCGACTCCCTCACCCAAAGTCTTAGCAGTGATGAAGTGGAGCTCTTTCAAATGGAGATTGGAGTAACTTAAGTGGGTGGATACGAGGCCTTAGGTGACACTGGTTTGTCAGTATTATTCACAAGGCACAAGAGATCGTACGGAGAAAGTTTTTTTTATTTTTTTAAGCAGGCCGCGCAGAGTGGGAGTGTTGGAAATCCCGTATACTACTTGGCATGCTTCCTATTTTTTTTCTCTCATTACACTCTCCAATCTATAGTCCACCATCCAACACATTCCACTGTCCACGGTCTTCCACCATCCACAGTCTTTTGTCCTCTGTCAACCGCCTTATGTTCACAGTTCTTCCATATACGGCTTTCTACCATCCACCATCTTCCACTGTCGACGTTCTTCCACCGTCTACCGTCTTTCATCTTCCGTCAACCGTCTTTCGTTCACCCCATCGCAGGAAAGAAGCCGATCCTTATCCGCCACCTGCAGTTTGTTCGCAATTCATCCGTCTTCCGTTTGCCCTTGGACACTTCACCCGCTTTCATACATAGTTGACCGCTTCCACCACCGATGCCTATGCAGATATATTATTCACGATTTAGGAGGAAAGGTAGTCTCACCGTGTTTTGTTTTTAGAATTTTATTTTGTCGTTTCTTTGTTAGTGGGAATGAGTCGGCACGAAGAATGTGACCTGCCAGAGAGTTCTTTTGTCTTTCCTATGTTAGTATGCAAAGGGTACAAGGAGGTGGGGGGAAGAGGTGCTGGAAAGAGGTGCAGGAAGGAGGGGCGAAGAGCGGCGGCGTTCTTTGTAAGGAAGCGGAGAGTAGCGTGAGCTAAGCCGGAGTAATCCTGATGGTGGCCATACTCCGATGTTTGTCTTTCTGCTCTTTGTGAGCATGCGGATACAAAATCATGAAACAGAATTGCCGCTGAAGGTTCTTTTATTGCTAGAGGTTCTTTTGTCGCGGTTGGTTAATTTACGACCGGAAGGAAGCTGGGAAGCATGCATACGGCCTTAGTCCGCCCAATGTTATTTCTGTGTTTGTATTTTTGTTTTCCTTTTTGAGTTAGAGAGCACAGAAGAGAACTGGAGGACCTACTTTGATGAGAAAGGATCGCTGTCGCTGACATTGAGAGCGATGGATATATCCTGGTTGTGTTTTCCATAGTTAGTTGAGTGTGTGTGTGTTGACAAGAGAGAGAGAGATCGAGCAGAGAAAATCTTTTACCCCTTTGTTGTGCATACCTTGCCTTTTTGTGCATACCTTGGCTTTTCATTTCGTGCGAGTAACCTTCGGTCATGGTGGGTGCTTAAAAGAGAGTGCTTTGTTTCTTCAATGGTTTCCAGTTCGCTGTCGGAATCTAGGCTATAGTATCATCAAGAGGTGTAGTTGGTTTGAATATGATGGTAGTTTTGGTTTCGAGATATGAATTTTCGTAGGTGGGGTCATGTAGTATTATATCTTCAGGCCCTGAATTGGTTTACTGGGTTCTGGATAGATAGTCAGCCAGATAATTCGAAACTCCAGGCATGTATTCTATTTTAATATAGAAGAGGCTAAGATGCATTATCCATCTATACTGGTGCTCACTGAGATTCTTCTGTGTCATGAGCTTAGTAAGACTGTCATCATCGTTAACTATAGTGAACTTGTGTAGGATAACATATGGGCGAAGGCTTGTACAGCCTCAACTATTGCAAGCACTATCTGTTGGAGGGTAGGGTAGTTACTCTGAGAGGCTGACAGTTTCCTGGAATGGAATGCTGCCGGTCTGGCTGTATCTGTGGTTGGTCCTTGGCCTATCCAAGCTCTACTGCCGGTAGGAGATGTATCGGTGAATAGCCTGATTGCTTCTCGGTTGGTATAGTCAATATGTTTAAGAACTTGACTATTTTTCGCTGCCTTTTTCACAGTTTGAAACGGTGCTTCCTGCAAGTCTATCCATATCCATTTATCATCACCTGTAAATTCTGTAAGTGGTGCAGTAATGGTTGCGATGTGTGGTAGGAACTGGGAGATATAATTAACCATCCCACTAAAGTGTGGAAGTTCCTTTCTGTTCTAAGGTCTTGTCCAGTCCTCAACGCTTCTGATCTTCTCTAGCGCTGGGTCGATGCCTTTATCATTGATAAGGTGACCTAGGATATCTAGCTTTTGTGCAAAGAAAAGACTCTTCTTAGGTTGGCATATAGCCGCACTTTTTGCAGTTTCTGGCAAACAGCTTTGATATGCTTTATATGGTCTTAGTGTGTATCGGTATATATCAGAATATCGTCAATGTATACCCATACAAAGACTGTAATATTCTGATAGAGTATCTTTTATGAATCTCATCAAAGTTCCTGGCACATATGTGTCTCCTTGCAGCATTACTTTGTATGCGAAACCTCCTAAGGGTGTCTTAATAGTATTATGTTTCTCATCATTAGGATCAACACTGGTCTGAAATTAGGCATCACTGAGGTCTATCTTGCTTCGGAATTTGGCTCTACCCACAGTGTTGAGTATGAGCTCCTGATTAGGGATTGGGGCTTCGTTCTTCTTAGTATTCTGATTCCTGTAGTGAAGGTCCACTAATGGTCGTGTCCTGCCATCAGGTTTTCCCTTGAATAAACATGCTCAGGCCTCGTGGAGTTTGTGATCTGTAGAGTATCCCAGCCCTGATTTGTTTCTCAATCCATGCCTTGGATTTGGTATCAATTTTTCTGGGGTCTTGAAGGTTTGCATCTTGAGATTAAGGTCTCGGTCCTTGATAATGATATAGTGGTTAAAGCGCCACAATGGTTGTAGAGTTTCAGGTATTTCTGTGACAAAAACCTGCTGGAACATCTTGAGGAAATCTGGTATATCTTCCTGTTTAGCCATTGCTGAGCATGGCTGGATGCTGTTCCCAATGCATTTTACGCTGGCTTTGTGGTCAGGGAAGTAGAGGGTATTTTTCCGGCAGTTTATGACTGCTCCGAAGTGTATGAGGACATCCATACTGGGTAGAATATCTTAGTCTGATACTGGAGTGACGCTCATGTGTACCTAGGGTACCTTCATGCTTCTAATTTCAATATCTCTGAACTAGGTGGAATTGCCGCTGATCTGGATCCTTTGACAGCCATTTTAAGGGTTGTAGGCGTCTTCTTATTGGTATAAGGGATATATTTTGTTGTAACAAAGTGATTGCGGATTTGGGTTCCGCCAATGGTTCCAGTATCTGCTAAGACCATGGCTGGTTTCTGGTAGACTAGCATTGTGAATTCTAATGCTTGGAATGCCCTGGCCGCTTCCTTGGGGGCGCCAACAGTAGTTTTGTAAGTTATGATGCTATTCCTTCCATCCAAGTCTTCTGTGTCATTGCTTACTGCCTCCTAGTACTCTTCATCGCTATCGGGTATGTCCTGGGTGACTGTGACATGATTGGACTAGATTTCCTTCTTTGGACAATTATTTGCCATATGTCCTACTTCTGCAGAGTAGTAACAGGCTTCTTCTCTCTTGCGTCGATCCATTTCCTGCTTTCTAGGCTTCTTATGCCTGCGAGAGGTCGATTTTCTAGCAGGAGCTTTGCCTTTTCATGCTGGCTTGTTGCTGGTTAGTTGTGGAGAGTTCTGAGCTTTGTTTACCCTATTTCCGGAGGTGCTGGAGGAGCTGCCGCTACTCCCATAGGTTCCTGTTTTGAACATTCTGGAATCATATCTCTCTGTTAGGTGGACAACGTGACTCCAGGTATCGGTTTCTTTAATCTGTAGTTCCACATTTCTTCTGTGCCTGGGATCCATGGCATCCAAAAAGTGTTGTCTTTGTGCATAGTCTGATATTGAGTCTTTATGAAGTGTTCCTCTTAGGTCTTCTAATTCTCCAGCAATCTTGGAAATCCTCGCTGGCTTGCCTACCGAGGACTGTTGGATCTTCTGCCATTCGAGGTACTGGTAATATAGGTTGCTTAATGTTTCAAAAAGCTGCTTAAAGTGATTCTAGAATTCTTTGAGGGAGGGTTGGTTGACTTCAAACTTATCCATGAGGTTGAGGTATGCACTGTGTGCTCGCTTTTCTGTACAGGCGCCATAGTAGTCCACTACATACTCTCTGTCATCAAGGACATCATACTTGGAGAACTACTTCTTAACCTCCATAAACCAGCGCTTGAGTTTGTCTGGTTGTAGATCTTCACCTCCTTCACTGAACTTGGATGGTTGTGGAAGCTAGATATTAGGTTCCAGGATTGGTCTGGAGGATCAACCATCGCCCTAGATGCTGACGGAGGTACTGGCGGGTGTCTGGGAGTTTCTGGTTCTTTCCCTTTTCCCTGAGGTAGTGTTGGTGGTCTATAGGGTCCTGGGGAGTCTGGGAATCCGCCAGGTGGTGTCTCGCTTCTTGAGGGTACTGCAGAGTGTGGTAGGGTTCCAAGGACTGTCTCCAAGATCCTTCTTGTTCTTGGTCTTTATTCCTGAGCTGTGTCTGTTCTCTGGCTTTCTCTTTGGACGATTTGGTTTGTTGTAAGGTCCTCTTTGGTGTCTGTATCAAGGTCTCCTGGTTGTAGGTAACTTTGTCTGGGTATAGGTGTATCGTCACCTTCTCCTTCTGGGTCTGTGTCGGGGTTATTCCCAAGTTTGCTGGGAGGTCTGGATATCCTTCCAGATGTAGTGGTCTGACTTCTTCTTTCTGTAATGATGAATGTTGCACCTGAGCCGGGAGTCTCTCCCTGCCGCTCCTGCTTCTAACTAGTTATCAAGAAAAGGGATAGGTGATCATTCCTACCTTCTGTTCTCAATCCTTTGAACCAGATAACACCTGCTATGGCGAAAAAAAAGTAACAGGCGCTAGCCTGTGTGAACTGTTATACAATAAAGCCTAAGCGGTAGCTGGCTATCGCTTTGGTGTCTAAGGGAGACCTGCTGACAGGCGAAGACATGGAGAGTACATTAGAATGAAATATAGAGCGAAGGGGATCCATAGGATCGCCGTTCAACCTTGTGTATTCACTATCTAGGCATCTCTCAGAAGTCTGATCTCTCCTGCTAGCCAGGAGACAACTCTTAAATCAATGAAATCATTCCTGCAAGAGCTGAGGCTCTAGAAACTCGCAGCCACTATCATTACCAGTGAGAGTACAGCTACTGGAATCCTGTAACCCTGCCGGAGTCCTGGAAAGCCTGGGACTTTCCAACAACACTGCCTCTAGCCTACTTCCGGAATACATGACCTGTTCCATCCCTTGGAAATCCTTGGGCACATTCCTATCGATCCTTCAAAGGATACAGTACTCAGGGGGCCGGAATCTTGAGATTCCGGTAGTGAAATCTAATACAAAAGATATCAAATCAAATGAATGTAATCTAACAAAGGAAATTCCAACTAGGGTGGGAATAGAGGTACTGGAATATGTACACATGTTAAACTCACCAAGTCCTGGTATGCCAGACTCAAGTCTCCTAGTTGTTCATTCAAACGTCGCCTGATTGTATCCAATTCTTGTACCGGCTATGGGGGTATTTAAACTCTATTACTCTCTTCGTAGGTAGAGACTAGTTCTGGTAGAACTATCTTGATCCTGAGCTTCTCGTCCTTATAGATGGTACATTGCCGACAGTACCATGCACACCAGTGCATGGCTGCATGGTTTCTCGCGTCAATGTTGACTCCTAAGGTGACCATGCCTCCCCAACGGTTCCCTGTACTGATAGAACAATCAGAGCTATCAGAGGGAACTACGTCTTCAATAGTAAGTGGTTCAAAGCGTGACATATTTGAGGCGGTGAAAGGTATGTTCAGGGGGTTTCAATATTCTTCGTTGGTAGGGTCTTGAGCGTTGTATGGTTCTGGATCAAATTATGATAAAGAACAGACAGGGCATCAGCTAAATAGTGTCCCTTTTCCAGGCCAATAAGATATCTTTGCCTGGTATTGTCCCAAATTGGTTCGCCACCTCTGCTGCTTGAGTAAGGCCTTCTTAGCTTTATTCCGGGACACAAATAGTTGGTCATCGGTTATGATTCCAAATTCAGGCCCAGCAAGAATATGACCAAAGGAGGTTAAGGCATTTAGAATTGCAAGTGCCACCTTGTCCTTAGCTCCATAATTCATTTGTGAATGGGTGAATATCCAGCTGTGCAATGCTGCAGTCCTTGATGTTTCGAGTGTGTCTCCTTGTCCTACACAAGCTCTCACCCCTGAGTCACTGGCATCCGTGATGAGCCATATCTTTTCCCCTGATGTGTGGTTGATTAGTCTCATGACTTGATTCTGTTTGACAATCTCCTTCACATTCTCAATATATTGATCATGTGTTTGTGTCCTAACAAACTCCTGCTTTTCGGTAAGATCTGTAAAGGGTGCTGTTAGCATAGTGATATGTGCTAGGATTTGGCTAATGTAGTTTACCAATCCTAGGAACACGGGGAGTTGCTTGTTTTTCTCCTGTGTATCCCATTCCTCAATCCCTCCAAACCTTTCACAGGACTCTAAAAGAACCTGGTCATTGATAACTTGGCCCTGTACTTGTAATTCCTTTTCTAAAAACTCAGACTTCTCTTCGCTTCCAAAGAACTGCGCTTTTTCCAACATGTCACAGACCGATATAATGTGTTTCATGTGGTTGGACTCTCTCTTGGAGAATATGAGTATATCGTCAATAAATACCCATACAAATTCAACTACGTAGTCCGTGAGTAGCTCTGACATGATCTTCATAACTGTTCCTGGTGCGTTCATGTCTCATAGTAATAAAACCTTGCTTAAGTAACCTCCTGCTAATGGTGTTTTAAAACTATTTTATTAGACATCATCACGGTGACCCCTACTTTGAAAATAGGCATTGCTTAGGTCGATCTTGCTTTTGTATCCCGCCTACGATAATGGATTGGGTAGTCACCTTAGGTTCAGAATTGATTCATCATTCTTCTAAATATTGTCATTTCTCGCTGTAAGATCCACCAGACATCTGATCCTGCCATCAATCTTTCCTTTGACTGACACAAACATAGGTGCTGCTCCTGACACTTCTGCTCTTTCCTTGACTACTTCTCGCTGTTTGTGTTCCTGCCATGCTTTGAGTCCAATGTTGTACTTTTCTGATACAGAGTATGTTTGCACCGTTTACAGATTCTATGGATCCTTCAAGCTGATTAGGTGTTTGATCTTGCTTATTGGTGGTAACATTTTTGGAATCAGATCCGTGAATAATTTATGGTATTTTTCCTTTATTTCTTCTGTGCTTGTCACAGCAGCCCCAATTGTAGGACTTATTAGTGTGCAATTGACCATTATCTAATGAACAGGAAAGTGAATCCTTGTAACTGGTATTGGTAACTATTTTAAGGCTGACAAGGCTAACAGACACTAGCAGGCCTAGCAAGGGGTTAGGTTATTTAAGGATTGGTTTCAAGTATCGTTTGATACTTAGTTTATTTTATCATTGGTTTCAATTATTGTTTTCATACTTAGTTTGTTTTCGGTTGGGTTTCATGAATCCGGCTGATATATGATATGTTTTATGTTTTGTTTCGTGTATTGGGATGATACATATTTTTTTTGCAGTAGCGTTTAGGTGCGTTAGGCATTTGTTTTATTGGAGGACTGAACAAGCGGAGCTTAATTATATCCGTTGATTGGAAATCAAAGGAAGGATATTGAAAGCTTTGGAAAAAGTGAAATCATGTATTTAAGACTGCCCCTGTGGAGCTTATATAGGGTAGACTTCGACAGACAGAGTTATCAATATACTTGAATGATCAGTTACTTCTTTTCTGTTTACACGAAACCACAGCAAGTAAGTATAGGACTTAGTGAAGCTGGTGATATGGTAATCAACTGCAGTTTAACAGCTTATCAAGATCTCCGGTAGTAATACTCACTTGAAGCTGCGACAGTTTGATGACGGAGTTACTATCGTGATACCTTACCTAGACACTTTCCTCTTGGTTCATGATACATCCAGGGTGGCAGTATATTTTTTTAACTTCAACAAGTAGTTGAGTTTGAAGCAGGCAGAGTCTATGAAAACTTAGGCTTGCAAGCAGTTGCCCAAGATAGGTGACGAGCTACTTCAGTCGATGTTAGGTAAGCAAATCCTGCGCTAGGAACTTACTAAAAAGAAAAGAAGTCTTAGAACCAAAGGCGAATAATCAACGGAATCCATTTCAAAATAAACACAGTATCAAGACAGTTATCATGAGACTAAGTGCAGCAAACGCTAGCAGACTCAGCGAAGGAACTAGCCAAATACAAATTAAGAACTCTAGGAGAATTCCACTGTACCCTAAAGGGATTGTAGGGAACCCAACCAGTTGCACCCTAGGACGATCCAAGTAGCTCAGCCAGCGAAGAGAGCTCTGATAGCTCAAGTGACCATGACGACATGTCGAATCGAGGATCTATTAAGTCCTCTGTGGCTAGAGAGCCATCACCAAATACTACAGCGAATCTAAGCATCAAGGTCCCTACACCAAAAAGGTTTACTGGTGAAGGAAAAGACCTTAAGGCATAAGGGTTCAATCGTTGGTACTAGTGAGTCCAGTTATACCTATGACTACATAGATTCAATTACAAAACAGACGGAGCTGGAAACTATTAGATACTGTACACTAAAGGAAGAGCTCTGAGTGTAGCTTTTCAGGCGGAAGAAAACTAATGCAAAGACTTAACCAGAGAGAAGATTATTGATTTGCTAAGAGAACAATTCCATCATCCAGGCAGAAGCATGATGTTTTTGAACAATTCCACGAAATTGAGCAGGTCAAGAATAGGAACAGGGAGCGCATCACACCTGTGGCTACAAACCTGTTGATGTACCGATCACGATAACCAAAAGGCACCATATTCGAATTTGCCTTCATTCAAAGGTTCTTCCAATGTATGCACACTAGGTTAAGGCGAGATGTCAAAACATTTTATGATTCTAGCGAAACAATCCAGACCACGATAGCCTATGTTATAGAGTCGATGCAATACTCCTCAATACAGAGTCTATGGAAAGGATAAGTAGAAGGATCGATACAAGGATGAGAACTCCAAGAAGGTCCACAAACCTTAATGGAAGAAAAAGGAATCAATTAGGACCAAGACTCCAAGAGAAAATAGAGCATTCTTTACCAGTGGCGGTAAATGCCCTATGGGTAAGGATTGACAAAGCAAAAGCGACAATGGTAAAGGAAATACACCCAAGAAGGAACCATCAGCGAACCGACTTGAAGAAGTCAGCAACAAGCATGAAGCATACCTCCATGCCCTAGAAGTTGAAACCAATGCATCACCGCAGAATACCCTACCTAAAGGTGACACAAGTCGTACAGAATTGGAAGGAACGACCCTGAATAATGGCAAACAAGCTAGAGTCCTGTTTGATATAGGAATAATAGGAAAAGACCTATTGAGCGAAATCTTTGTCACAACACATGGAGTTCCATGTTGTCACAAATCGTGACTTGGCAATATGGAATGTTTGACATGACTCACGATTAGTGAGATCATTTATGATTATGAATGTTTGATTTGATTTATGTTCATAATTTCATGACTCATGATTGTGAGGTCATATGATGTTATGACTTTCGCACCTGACTACAAGTATGAGGCAGGGGTTTTACGCATGTGACGCGATTAGCGCACATGACCTTTATGGAAATTGGATATTACGGGGATTGTATACTATGACTCAAATTGTGAGTCATAAGATGTTTGTTATACTATGACTCAGACGGCAGTCATAGTAAAGAGGTGACTCATAGTAAAGTCAGCAGGGTAAGGGTTGTGGGAAGAGCGCCTAAATAAGGAGGGTCACGGACACAGTTAGCTAGCTCTTCACGCAACTACCTAAGTTATTTCCTATGCTATACTTTACCTATTATTATAGTTCATTCTATACTCTACTCTTACTACGACCATCCATTTATATCACCGACGGAAAGGTGATTTAAGAAACCTATCACTAAGGAGCAGTCGCACGGGCTAGGAGTGGAAGGACTCTGCGTTCCCTAGGCGACATCAGGCTACGAGACTGAAATAGCGGTAAGACGAGCGGTACGTATCGTCACCTGTTGCAGTTGAAGAAGATAGTGTGCCTTGTCCGGCAGACTTAGGATAGGTTTGTAACATTCGGTTGCGTCTTTTGCGACACTTAACCAATACAAAACGGATTCACCTACAGATACAGAAGTACCAGACTTCAACGATCCACAGACTTTCCTTGGATTACAAGCAGAACTTGGACAAGCCTTAAGCGAGATATCGCGAGAAGGATCCCCAAGACCGCCAAGTCCGGTCAACCCGGAAGAACGATCAAGACCAGGATCAGTAAGCTCAGAAGCATCCCGAATACACAGAATGTCGTGGTTGTAGGACCAGTGGAGACAATAACTCTCACGAGAGAACAACTCCAAGAGTTGATCAGAACGGTTCAGGAAAATCGACAAGAACAGAAGGTATGAAGGCCGAAAATCAAAACCCCGGATACATATACAGGTGACCGCCCCAAACTGCGAGTATGCCTAGTCCACTTTGCAATGTACTATACAGCACTAGGATGGGGAGAAAACGAAGACGGATTAAAAGTGGACTTCGCCAAATCCCTACTGAGGGAGTCCGCAGCCAAATGGATTACTCCATATGTGGAAGGGAAGACCCTAGCCACATGGAATAACTGGGCGGAGTTTCAAGCCACTCTACGCATCCAATTCGGCGACGTGGATGCTAGGGAAACGGCAAGAAATAAAATCGAGAAAATCAAGCAATGGAGACGGAATGTGACGGATTTCTGGAACGAGTTACGACTATTGGCAACAGAAGCAGAATACGACGAAGCAACCTTGGGAAGGGCCTTCCTAAGGGGCTTACACGAAGAAATTCAAAACGCCTGGGGCATGAGGGCTCAAGATTTCACGACGCCTGAAGAAATGGCGGTGTGGGCCATTAATCAAGAAAACCGTTTGGACGTTATCAAACATGTGCAAGGAAGATCAAAGACCAAAATATACGACAACTCTAGAAACTATGACGGCACCTTCAAGACGCAACGGATACAGGAGTCTCGGGGAGATCCAATGGACCTAGATGCAACGAGGCGAAGACAAGCTTTTAACATATCAAAGAGGGAATACTGGAGGAGAACAAACAACAATTTGTGTATGGCATGTGCGAAGCCAGGACACATGATGAGAAACTGCACCAACCCAAAAGACGAAAAAGAATACCCGGCAAGAACAGTCAGTAGGGTTCGGAACGCACGATGGAAACAAAGAACAGCAATCCGCGAAATGGATCTCGAAACCGAAAAGAAGGAAGAGGAAAAAGACGACGGTCCCCAGTAAGCGATGGTCTGAGGGACAAGGGGAATAAGAAACCCGTCGAGATACGAAACTTCTACGCGGCACTAAACAACACGGAATCACTGGAACACGAAAAGGACCATGTGATGGTAAAAATGCGACTACATGGCAGGGACAAGATTATGCGCATCAACGGAATGATCGACTCAGGAGCGACTGAGGACTTTATTGATAAGGAGGTATGCGAAAAGTACGGCATGCCTATGGCGTAAGCCAGACAACAACGAGAGATTTACCTGGCGGACGGCAAACCAAGGACGATGGGTCCAGTTACTCATAAGACGACAGTACCTATGGACATCGGTAGCCATAGGGAAATGATTACCTTCCAAGTGGCAAATCTACAAAACCATCAAGGAGTCCTTGGAATGCCATGGTTGAGAGAACATAGCCCCTCAATTGATTGGGGAAAGGGGACCATCACGTTTGATACTGAGAGATGCACGACCTGGTGTTTAAAAGAGTCACCGAGGGACTTTACAGTCCTGGAAGCGGAAGCCCTGGAGGAGAACTTAGATATGAAGTTCTCAATGGTTCAGGCAAAAACGGATAAACAGATCCTAGTCAAAAGATTGACTAAAGAGGCAACGATGCCTACGAGAGGCTCAATGAGGGCGGCAGGACATGACCTGTACGCTAGCGAAAGAGCAACGATACGAGCCAAAGGGCAAGAGGTCATTCGAACCGGAATAGCCATTGGATTACCACAGGGCACTTATGGGCGCATTGCACCACGAAGAGGGTTAGCAGTCAAGAACAGGCTCACAACCAACGCGGGTGTAATAGATGCGGATTATACAGGTGAACTGAAGGTAGTAATGGTGAACCTGGGGGATAAAGACTATACAGTCAACTCCGGTGACAGGATAGCACAACTGATATATGAAAGATACCTGGACGGAGAATGCTGGGAAGTCGAAGTACTTGCAAAGACTGAACGAGAACACAAAGGATTAGGAAGTACGGATCACCAAAGAGACCGGGACAGAAATGAATCAGAAGGTATCGCGGAAGGAACAAAAAAGGCCCGGAAACGAATAGAGATCTGTGAGATCTCGGCCCAAGCCTTTGGGAAGTTCTACAGAAGAGGAGAGATCACAGGCATTCTAAAGTGGAACCAGGAGGATGGCCAATGCGATTTGAAGGCAATGAATGTCAGTACCGAGCTGGCTATTAAGGCCAAAAAGTATCAGGGGAAAAAACCTTTGAAACTGATGATACCAGAGGTATATCACCAATAACGGGATCTCTTCGAAGAGAAAGAAAAAACCACGTTACCGCCTTACAGAAAAGGAGTGGACCACGAGATTAACCTTGAAAAGGGAAAAACAATCCCTGCAAAAAGGTTGTATCCACTAGGAGCGGCGGAATTGGAAGAATTGAGAAGCTATTTGAAACAGAATCTGGAATGGGGATGGATACGAGACTCCTTCGCGGAAACAGGAGCACTCATCCTTTTCGTCAAGAAGAAGGACGGAAAATTACCACTATGCGTGGATTACCGAGGACTTAATGAAGTCACGAAAAAAGATCGTTACCCTCTGCCACTCATCGGTGAAGCCTTGGATAGGCTAAATAGCGCCCGATACTTTACGAAGCTGGATATTAAAGATGCATACCACAAGGTGCAGATCAAGAAAGGAGACGAATGCAAAACTACATTCGCGACACGATATGGAACTTACGAATATTTGGTAATGCCATTCGGCTTGACCAATGCACCGTCAACATTCCAGAGATGGATCAATCAAACCTTACACCGATTCTTGGACATATGCTGCATAGTATATTTGGATGACATACTGGTGTACTCAGAAACAATGGAGCAGCACCAGAAAGACGTGGGAAAAATCCTGGAAGCGATTGGAAAATCCGCAATGAGAATCAAGCCAACTAAGTGCTAATTCCACAAGACAGAGGTGGAATACTTAGGATTTATTATTGACCAAGAAGGGGTCCGGATGGATCCTATCAAGACGGCAGCCATATGGGAATGGCCAATTCCGAAGCAAATAACCGATATCCAAAGATTCATGGGATTCTGCAACTTTTACCGAAGATTCATTGAGGGGTTTAGCAGGACAGCAAAACCTCTATACAATCTGACAAAGAAAAATGCAAAATGGGAGTGGGGTACAGCAGAAAGCGAGGCGTTCGATACAATGAGACAAAAATTAACGTCGGAACCGGTACTCACCCATTACAATCCGGAAAGACCGATTATGATTGAAACAGATGTATCGAAGTATGTCTGTTCAGGAATTCTATCGCAACAGTGCGAAGACGAGAAATGGCGACCCGTGGCATTCCGATCAAAAACAATGACGAATGCGGAATGCAACTACGATATTCACGACAAAGAACTTTTGGCCATAGTACAGGTACTCAAGGAATGGAGAAGATATGAGTTGGGAAGCCATCACAAGACAAGGATCCTCACTGACCATAAGAATCTGGTCCCTTTCACAACAACAAAAGACCTCAATGAACGACAGATCCGGTGGAGCGAGAAGTTAAGCCAATACAATATACGAATCGAATATCGGCCAGGAAAGGAAAGCGGCAAGCCAGACGCATTGACAAGAAGAAGTCAAGATGCACCAGAAGAAGATGACGACAGGATTAAACAGAAACAAAGGATCCTATTACCACAAGAAAAATACTTTGAGGAGATAAGGATACAGGAAATGGATACGATTAGCTTTCCCGGAGAAGAGATGAGAAACCTTAAGGAACAGAGCAGGAGGGACCCGCACATACAAGAGATAAGGAAAGCACTCGAACAGGGAACAAAAGAAATGAAGGATGTAGCCTTAGGGCTATGCCAATGGAAGGATGACTGCCTATGGTACCAGAACAAGATTTTGGTACCAGAAGAGGAGAAGATAAGGACAGAACTTATCAGAAAAAATCACGACATTCTACAAGCAGGACATGGAGGGACAGCAAAGACCACGGAACTCATCAGTCGGAGTTACTACTGGCCAGGAATGCGCGAAAGGATCAAGAAATATGTCAAGAACTGCGACATTTGTCAAAGAACGAAATCATCGCGACATGCTCCGTATGGCCAACTACAATCAAACGAAGCACCCGATAAGCCATGGAAGTCGATTTCGATGGATTTCATCACCGATTTACCAGAATCGGACGTCTATGACGCCATCTTGGTAATCATCGACAGACTGACAAAAATGAGTTATTTTGTTGCATGCAGGAAAGATATGACAACAAAAGAATTCGCGAAAACCTTTGCAAAAGAAATCTTTCGGGTACACGGACTACCGCAAGATATCATCACCGATAGGGGGAGACTGTTCACCTCGGACCTATGGAAGGAAACTGCCCTGAGGTTGGGAATCGAAAGAAAACTGAGCACGGCTTACCATCCATAAACGGAGCGACATACAGAAAGAACCAATGCTATCCTGGAACAATACTTGAGGGCATACGTCAATTATCAGCAGGATAATTGGAACGAACTATTACCTTTTGCGGAGTTCGCATACAATAACGGACAACAAGAAACAATTAAGACAACACCCTTCTTTGCAAACTACGGACAGCACCTGAAACATGACACAAGTGGTCATCTGATACCGGATCGGAAGATTCCGGCGAACGAAATGAACCAATGGCACGATACCATACGCGACGAAATGGTGGCTGCACAACTTCGTCAGAAAGAAAATTACGATCAACACAGAAAAGCCGATCCGAATTTAAAATCACGAGATATGGTATGGTTCCTACCAAGGAATGTAAGGACCACAAGGCCATGCAAGAAACTTGATTACAGAAAGATGGGGCCCTTTAAAATCTTAGCAAGAGTGGGGAACAGTGCATATAAGCTGGACTTTCCCCCATCAATGAGAATACACAACACCATCCACATCTCACTTGTCGAACCTCACCAAGACTAAAAATTGCCATCACAGATCCAGTCACCACCACCACCAATCGAAATCGAAGGCGAAATGGAATACGAACTTGAAGAAATAGTCGATTCACGACTACACTACAGAAGACTCCATTATCGAGCGAAGTGGACAGGATATTCTCCTGATCATGATAAAGTTTGGTACCCAGCGGAAAACTTCGAACACGCGGAAAATGCAATCAAACAGTTCCACGAACGATACCCTTATAAACCAAGGCTGGGAAGAAATCACACAAGAAGCAACGAACGACGGTTGGGGAGACCCAATGCGAGAAATCACTCTAACTATCCCAGGATATGCAACGGTGGAGGACTGGCAAAGGGCATCAGAACACAACGCGATGAGCTGTACGGCATGGTATGACGAGCACTGCAACGTCCATAGAGAAGACAAGGAAGGGGCCAGTTACTGGCCAAAACAACCACATGCGGAGACGAGATAGGAGGAATGCTACCGAAATAATTGTCGAGCCCACCGGGACGCGAAGATCAGGGCGGGATACTACCCAAAGGCGTGGGGTAAAAGAGAAGAACTGAGCAGGAAGGATGCTCAGCGCATGGAAGCCAGGAGGGGACGGTTGGAGAGGGGCGAGGAAACCCGCAACAACGATACCGAAAGCCAACACACGGAGGCAGATATTGAATGCCTCCAAAGAAAAACTTCGGGTTTAGAAATCCAACTGGATGAGGCCCAAGGAACGATCAGACTCCAGGAGGAGACCCTCGAAGCGCAACAAGCCACTATTGCACACCAAAAACGAACTATCGAGGTGGCAAACCTGACATTGGAGATGATCAGGAAACAGTTACGCACAACGGAACAAATTATACGGAAGTTCCGTCGCGATGTGAGAACATTTGGGAACCAGGTTATGAAACTTGGTCAATAGCTTGATGGGACTCAAGCTGAGGGGAGAGAGCAGCTATTGTCACAAATCGTGACTTGGCAATATGGAATGTTTCACATGACTCACGATTTGTGAGATCATTTATGATTATGAATGTTTGATTTGATTTATGTTTATGATTTCATGACTCAGGATTGTGAGGTCATATGATGTTATGACTTTCGCACCTGACTACAAGTATGAGTCTGGGGTTTTACGCATGTGACGCGATTAGCGCACATGACCTTTATGGAAATTGGATATTACGGGGATTGTATACTATGACTCAAATTGTGAGTCATAAGATGTTTGTTATACTATGAGTCAGACGGCAGTCATAGTAAAGAGGTGACTCATAGTCAAGTCACCAGGGTTAGGGTTGTGGGAAGAGCGCCTATATAAGGAGGGTCACGGACACAGTTAGCTAGCTCTTCACGCAACTACCTAAGTTATTTCCTATGCTATTCTTTACCTATTAGTTCAATCTATACTCTACTCTTACTACGACAATCCATTTATATTACCGACCAAAAGGTGATTTAAGAAACGTATTGCTAAGGAGCAGTCGCACAGGCTAGGAGTGGAAGGACTCTGCGTTCCCTAGGCGACATCAGGCTACGAGACTGAAATAGCGGTAAGACGAGCGGTACGTATCGTTACCTGTTGCAGTTGAAGAAGATAGTGTGCCTTGTCCAGCAGACTAAGGATAGGTTTGTAACACATGTACCGAAATGCTAACACCAGCAACGATTCATGTCGCTATGAAAGGGTTACAATCTGAATCCCAAAAAGAATCCAATGTCAACATATCGATGAGGAAGATGAATACTACTGGCAATAGAATCATGGTAGGAAACTTAGCCAAGTATGATGACTTGATTGAAATGCCATTCCTATAGCGAAACAAACCAGCGGTCGAATGTGGAAAGCTTATGATTTACTTTCCTGACCACAAATATGGGTCAATTACAAACTGTAACATGTGTACATATTCCGGTACCTCTATTTCCACTCTCCTTAGCCTTTCCTTTGTCAGATTACATTCATTTGATTTGATTTCTTTTGTATTTGTTTTCCTTACCGGAATTTCTAGATTCTGGCGCCCAGATTACTGTATGCTTTGATGTTCTGCAGTATTGTGCCCGTGTAGTTCAAAGGGAAGGAACAGGTAATGTATACCAGCGGTAGGATTGAGGTAGTGTTGTAGGTAAGCTCCAAGCTTTCCAGGACTACAGCAGGGCCACAGGATTCCGGTAGTTGTACACACACCGGTAATGACAGTGGCTGCGGGTTTCCAGAGCCTCAGATCTTGTAGGAAAGAATTCATGTATTTAAGAGTGGTCTTCTGGCTAGCAGGAGACATCATACTTTAGACAGATACCTAAACAGTCAATACACTTAGTTGAACGGCTATCCTATTGTTCTCCTTCGCTCTATAATTGAGGCTATTGTACTCCCCTTGTCTTAAGCCCTCGTTAGGTTGCCCTATTCCACCAAAGCGATAGCAAGCTACCTCTTAGGCTCTATTGGATAACCGCTGACAGAGGCCAGCGCCTGTTACATTTTTTTCACCTCAGCAGGTGATATCTGGACCTCAGGATTGAGAGCTGTGGTTAGGATTCATTGTCCTTCCCTTCTCTTGATAACTAGTTGAAGCACAAGCGGCAGGGAGAGACTCCAGGCTCAGGTGCAACATTCATTATTACAGACAGAAGAGGTCAGACCACTAGGTCTCGAAGGATATCCAGACCTCCCAGCAGACTTGGGAACAACCCAGACACAGACCCAGAAGGTGAATGTGGCGATACACCTTTACCTATTGAAAGGTTCCTACAACCAGAAGACCTTGATACAGACTCAGAAGCGGACGTTACACTAGAGCAAATCGGGCAAAGGGAAAGCCAGACAAAAGACACAGCTTTGGAATCGAGACCAAGAGCTAGAAGCCTCTTGGAGACTGTCTACGGAACCCTACCACCCTCTGTGGTACCTTTAAGAACCGAAACTCTACCTGGCAGATTTCCAGACTCCCCTAGACCCTCTACACCACTACCAGTACCTCATGGAAAAGGGAAAGAACTAGAAAGTGCTAGACTCCCACCAGCACCTACGGCAGCATCGAGGATAATGGCTGACTCTCCAGACAAATCCTGGATTCCTAAAATCAAGCACCCACAACCATGCAAGTTCCGTGGAGAAGTCGAAGATCTACAACCAGCTAAACTCCAGCGCTGGTTACGGGAGGTTAAGAAGTACTTATCCAAGTATGATGTCCTTGAGGACCCATAGGATCTAGTGGAATACTATGGCGCCTATACAGAAAAGCGAGCACATAGTGCCTACCTCAACCTCTTGGATGAGTTTGAAGACAACCAACCCTCCCTCCAAGATTTCAAGAACCGCTTCAAGCAGCTTTTTGAAGTATCAACCAACACAGATTACCTGTACCTCAAATGTAGGAAGATACAACAGTCTTCAAGAGACAAGCTAGCGAGAACTTCCAAGATTGCTGGAGAACTAGAAGACCTAAGAGGAACACTGCCTAGAGACTCAATATCAGTGTATGCACAACGACAACGCTTTTTGGATGCCATGGATCCCAGGCCTAGAAGGAATAAGGAACCAGATAAGAGATACTGATACCTGGAATCAATATTTCCAACAGGCAGAGAGATTTGACGAAACAATGTTCAAGACAGGAGCATATTGGAGAGGCAGCTCCTCCTGCACCTACGGAAATAAGCCAAACAAAGCTAAGAACTCTCTAAAACAAACCAGCAACAAGCCAGCAGGAAAAGGCAAAGCTCCAGTGAGATAATGGACCTCACCCAATGATAAGAAGACAAGTAAGCAGGGAAGTGATCGACGCAAGAGAGAAGGAGCCAGTTACTACATGCGAGAAGCAGGACAAATGGCAAATGATTGTCTAAAGAAGGAAATCAAGTCCAATCATATCATGGTCAGCCAAGACACCCCAGATAGCGATGAAGAGAACTATGAGTCAGAGAGCAATGACACAGAAGAGTGGGATGGAAGGAATTCTATCATAACCTATAAGACTACTGCTGGCGTCCCCAATGAAGCGGACAGGCAATCACTATCAGTAGAATTCACAATGCAAGACAACAAGAAACCCGTCAAGGTCTTAGCAGACACAGGAACCATTGTTGGTACCCTAATCAGCAATCGCTTTGTTACTACAAACAATATCCCATATACCAATAAGAAGCTGCCTACATCACTCAAAATGGCGGTCAAAGCATCCTGATCAAGCAGCATGCACACCTGCATCACAGATATCGAAAATGGAACCATGAATGTACAGAAGGTACACACGAACGTCAATGCAGTATCATATTATGATATTCTACTCAGTATGGATAACATCTTACGCATTGGAGCAGTCTGTCACGATTGCCTAGAAGAGCGCTAGGCAGGAAGGACAGAAAAGCAGAGTAAGCCTTGCGAGGCTTACGAGGATTTCGCACACATGACCACTGTAGAGTCATGTGGGTTTTGCGCATGACGCACACTTGTGAGTCATGAGATTATTATGAGTTGATTTCGCACACATGACTACTTTAGAGTCATGTGGGTTTTGCGCATGACGCACACTTGTGAGTCATGAGATTATTAAGAGTTGATTTTGCACACATGACCACTTTAGGGTCATGTGGGTTTCGCGCATGACACACAG
>QFET01006591.1:0-54997 GCA_003316355.1 Tuber calosporum | reverse complement strand
AATTCTCTGTCTTTGGTGTACTGGGCAGCCCACTACTAGCGGTCTTTACCCCTTGCCGATGGGTTCCCATACACCTGCCGTTTGCCCTTCTCAGGCCACGCTTTTGTCTCCACTGGAGCCAAACTCGTATCGTTTTGACTATGTCAGCGTATTTGGGCTCCGGGGATTCTTCACGCATCGCCTCGTTTACCCCATGAGTCTATCGTGCCTATCCTGTCCACAAAGCCGGAGTCCAGGTTCGGGACGGATTTACCCCGCTCCATTTAGCGTGTGAACTAGGTAGCCATAGTTACTCATACTCTTCCACTTCACTTGTTTTTGATGTCCGGGATCCTGTTCCGTTTCCCACACTATTCCGTTGTCCAGCCGACCTGTAATATATTTTGTTCCTGGAAGGCTTCTCACGACCCAGGCTAGACTAATTTCCCCTTGTCATTCTTAAGAAGTCCTTAGTCAGCGCTGGTCTATCCACTCTTCCTTGGATGTATTGTAAGGATTTAGGGCTTTAGAAGGATGCGGGTTTAGTTGACCGTCTTCCGTACTGAGGTCCGATATGCATCAAATGTGACGCTACGCTTTCTTCTTTTTGGGTTTGAGGATCCCGAAGTTAGGCTCGGACTACCACGAGCCGCCATCCAAGTTAATCGCTTCTTGCTCGCCAGTCATTCTTAGGTCTGCGATACTCCCATAGGTCTGGATTGCTTTTCGTCACTCGCGCTTTGGTTTTGAGTTTCCCACGGAGAAGCGCGGAATACCTGCTAGTAGGACCTTGCAGAGGTCGAGCCCCCTTGTTGATTTCGATTTCGGTAAGAGGTCCGTAAACGATTACCCAGTCTCCGTCGCTGCCGGTACCTTGAAACTACTTAAGTTTCGTCCATGTCGTCCAGTTCCCATATTCTGGGCCGGTTGACCTGGTTCACCCGTGGTGCGGGTGTTATTTGCCCCTTGGGCATGTGTGTAGCCTGGGGTCTTCGAAATGGGGTTCTTTGAGTTCCACGTTGTTGTCCAATAATGGACATTTGGGCCTGCTTCCGACAGTACTTCCAAGTATGGTTAGCCAATGTGCATCGTGTGCATTGATTGGCTTTTTTCCGATCTTCTATTTTTTCTTTATGTATTCCTTTATGAGCTTCAATCCAATTTGTATGTTCAACCTTTTGTCCAGCAGGGGTATTTTTCCCTTTTTCCGCTTGTTTTTTCAATTTGTAGGCAGCTTTTTCAGCTGCCGTATAGGTTTTCCGTTTTTTATTTCCAGCATTGGTCTTGCTAGATTTAGATTCCTCCTCTAGTTTTCTTTTCGGGAAGTCACTTTTTCCCTGGTCGTTTTTCCGGAAAAGCCCTTGTTGTTCCTTGAACGATTCTTCTGCTTTGGTCACCCTGCGGACTGCCTTGATCCATTGCTATCCAAGTAATGATTCTTATGTGATAGCGTATGCATGGCCTCGATAGGTAGTTGTCGCTGAATTATGGTTCTCCAAGCGATGACGGATACTTCTGCCTCAATGTTGTGGTTTTCCATGGTGAGGAGATACTTCTCTATGTCCCCGGTATACCTAACCTTCTCCATTTCGGCTAAGGCTTTTTGTGCCTTATGCAATACCGAGAATCGTTCTGTAACTTCCGCCCGGAAAGTGACCCAGAAATCATAACCCTCATGTTTAGGAAATCCGAGGTCCCCCGTCATTTTCTTGCGATAAGTGATGGCGAAAGGGGCCACCTCGGTTCCTTCCATTCTTCCCAACGCATATTTGATGCGTTCTTCATCGTCTTCCCATTGCCATGGGTTTCTTCCATAGTAGTCCTCGCAGTTTAGTAACCATACTCCTACATCCTGAGTAGGTTTGTTTTCAAACTTGAAAGGTGAACCCGCTTGCCGGCGGTTGGTCTTTGACAATGCTTGCCCCAGTCGGTCGACCCATGCGTCAGCTTCAGATTCGACTTTTCGACCCGGTAAGGGTCTTCGTGATGGCTCACCCCCTCGTTTAGAGGGACCACCTTCGTCTTCCGAGCCTGGGTCATCGTCTCCTGGATTGGGTGCATTCGCTGGAGGAGGTGGTGGTGGTGCTTTTCCCCCACCACTATTTCCGTCTCCTCGATCCACTCCCTTTCCCTTGTCTCTGCGGGGAATAAACCGGAACTCTTCTCTACCATCGGCCGCCGTCCGTTTTTCCAAACCCGGATTTTCGACCGGCTGTGGTGCCACTGTTTCCCACACACTTGGTGGGTTCCTTGCAACCTGTAGTTGCGCCAACGTTTCATTCATCCGTGTCAACACTCGGTTTAGTTGTTCGGATGCGGCATTCTGTTGGACCACATATACTTCCCTTTCAGCACGCTCTTGTTCCAGGCGCTGGTGAAGCTCTCTTAACTCCTGTCTGGTCCGCTCATGGTCCTTTTGTGCGGCTACTTGTCTTTGAAGGAGTTTGGCATTTTGCCTAGCCAAGGCCTGTTCCAGCTGGCTGTCTCGACCAGCGACTCTTGTCCTGTTGCCCCAATGTTAGCATGAAGTTTGGTACTTACTGCTTCATGGTGCGTAGCCCGTTCTTCCTGTGCTCGCAGCTTTGCTTCCAACAGTTTGGTGGTTGCATCTTGAAGTGCGGCTGTTTCAGTTGCTAACATTTCAAGTCCCGAATTGACTTGTTTCACCTCTTCGCCAATGATTTGTTCCCCACGGGTTATCCGCTGGGCATGGTGCTGGAGTTGGTTCGCTTGATCCTGAGCTTGACTAGATAGTACACGGTAGGCCAAATGTTGCATATCAACCGATTCCTGGAGGGTACGGTCGAAGTATCCCATTGCCTGGGCGATGCGTTCAGCTAGTCTTTCCATAGCGGGATTCCTGGCGTCGGGGGGACGAGGGGTGCTTGATCGAGTAGCAGGGCCCGATTTTCGGACCCCACTTGGCTGTGAGAGGTGGTGGAGTGCCAGAGGTGACCTGGAGCGTCCAGGTGCGCTGTCACTTCCCACCAGAGAAACTTCATCTATGTCGGACATAGCCTTGTCCGTGTCGACAGTCAATTGTCGAGCCATTGTCGCCATCTAATGGGAATTGTGGTGTCTACCAAATCCCCAAATTGAAGGTGTAAAGGAAATGTTGGAGGAGAAAGAACTGGAGGTTCCACTTTCTTCGGTATCGTAGTCTTGGAACGGTTTCCACACGAAGGTGCGAACGTAGAAGTGTTCGTAGATTTCAGGAAAATCTGATTCAGTAGGGATAAGTAAGGGGTCGGTGAACCAGGAGGGTTCCTGAGGTATATAGAATTGGATCTCCGAAAGGGAGTTTTCCAGTATTTCTTCGAATGAGGAGATGTATTTTAAGAGGCGAGGTTCGAGGCAAAGCTCGTCGAGGTGGGTGGAATCAGCTATGAGCTTTTGTGATTCCCGAGGTATGACTTGGAGATGTCCAAATGTCATGTAGTGAGCCTTGGTAACAAGGAGAAATATCAATGTACTGTTAAGGGTAGCCGATTCTAAAGTCAAGCGAATCAGGCTAGGCTTAAGAAATCAAATCGTAGACGGAGATTGTCTAGGAAGGCTCAAGATTTCAAGGTAGAACGTATGATATTGATAAGATCTCTTCTCCGTTACTTCATGATGGCTAAAGCTCGGGAGGTACTTCGATATTTATATCCCGCGTCTGAGTGTTCACGGACTACATCCGTTCTCCATACAACCAAGTATCTACTAAAAATTTCCGCAACAAAATCCAACAGCGAACCCCCTTTGACCCTGTAAGTTTTTTCCCCGCACAGCTAATGGCGTGATCAGAGCTCTTCTTTCTCCGAGGGTGTTCACACCTTCTCGGTAAGAGATAACAGCCGTCGTCCTGCTGTTCAAACTATGGCCGTCCAGTTTGGAACTTGCCAATGGTTTCTTAGAACACCAAGGGGCCAACTTGGTTGTCAACCAATACGGCTTCGTTCCGGTTTCCCCGCTCTTCCCGCTGGCTTTCAGGATAACTAGTCTTTGACGATCGGTCCAATACCAATTCGTGCTGGACTGCCTCTCCTTATCGACATGTTCCGATAGGCTTGCTTGCCTATGATAGGCATTCATTTGGGGTTCAGTAATATTCTCTAAGGAATAGCCCGAATACCACTCCCTCCTAGGCTTCCAGACGTTGTTTTGGTCTCTTGACTTCAGTGGGAGGTAACTCCGCGAGTTCTTGACGAAATCGCTAGGTTCTTTTTCCCAGACGTAGCCAGAGATGCCCTCTTATATACCCTGCGGACAGGATCCGGTTGGACGGACGGCGACGACGTATACTGGGTTACGAGAAAGGTTCCAATATTTCTTCTTTCTATGATTGCGAGCAACTGCACAAGGCGCCAGTGCTGTCGTCCGGGGCCAACGTCGGGGCCGGAGGGGGGTATTAGTCTGTGGAGTTTCAGGCCCCAGAGCTCTCAAGCTGCTCTTCTGGGCCCTCATGGGAGTTATGTGCCTAACAAAATCAGACTGCTTGCAGAGCTTGTACCCATAAATGAAATTACTATCAAGGACAATGGAGCGATTTACAAGCAAGCCATAATTCTCAGAACTGTTGCCATAGCATAGTTCAGATCCACCATTGACCTTGCAAATATGTACTTCCAAAGTCGAGTTCTCCCCAGTGATGAGAAATACAACACCATAGAGACACACTTTAGATCTTTTGCATGCAGAGTTATGCTGCAAGGAGATGCCAACGTCCCTGCTACAGCTATAAGAGTTATTGAATATTTCCTAGATGGATTTATTGGAAAATTCGTTTGGGCATACATGGTTGACATTACCATCTTCTCAGGAACAGATGAGGACCATATTTCACACATCAGATCAGTTTTGGGAAGACTGATGCAGCACCAACTCAAACCATAGCTAGCCAAGTGCAAATCGTTTACCACCAAGCTCTCACCCCTAGAACATGTTATAGATGAAAGAGTAATTCATGCAAACCCTGAATAAATTCCTTCCATCCAATACTAGCCCACACCAAACTTGAAAAAGGATTTTTTTACCTTTATAGGAGTTGTGATATATCATGCAGAATTCCTCTCACACCTTGCTTCCACCACTCCCCCCCTCTCGGACTTAATTTCCCAAGAGGTTTTTGAATTACAAGCCCTGCATGACGAACTCTTCAAACTGGTTAACCGCCTGGCCACGGAGACAATTCCTCCATGCCCCATCACATCTGAGACATCAGCTGAGATAATATACCTCTTTACTGACGCCTCTAAGGTTGAATCAGGAGCATGGGTTAGCCAAGGACTCTCATATGAGATGGCATACCCTGCCAAATTCTACAGCTGAAAGTTTGCAACAAGTCAGCCACAATACCCTTTCCACGAATTGGATCTTTTAGTGATTGTGGATGCAATTGAGGCATTCCATCTGATTCTATATGGCACCAAGTTCACTTTTGTCCTGGACCACTAGGCACTATCCTCTTTCCTGAAGTAGACTGACCTACGCTACTGCCAAACTAGCAGGCGGATGTTCCTGCAAACCTATGATTTGATATCATACACAGACCTGACAAAGACAATATCCTTACAGATGCACTATTAAGAATCTATGAAGACACCTTCAGAAGAAGACAAAATACTCGAAGACCCTACAGAGAAGAAGCTCATAAAGACCCCCGCCTCTGCCATGAACAGTGTATCAACACACTACCGCAACATCACCCATACCCAACACCCTTCTGCCTCCCTCACCCTTCAAGAATCCTCTCTCATCCTTGCTTCTTATCACTAGTCCATGTAGAACTCAAATCATGGCACCAGCTCTAACCCCTCCTACTCCCAAGAAGTGAGTCACTACTCAGATTCTGTTGAACATGCTATAGACAAAGCAGCAGATACCCTCGAGCTTGCAACCAATGCCTTTCAAGGTTGTGAAATCGTTGAAACCTCCTCCTATCTCAGCAACCATCAAGAGGTATCCCAACAGTTAGTACTTATTGAGCGTGCTATAGCTCAAGTGTCTGGCCTTGCAGTGAGAATTAACAATCCTCCAGGAGATATTGACCAACCTCTGCATCCAGATACTATCACCAACTGCTTTAAACCAATCCATGCTTCTATCACCCAACTGGAATCCGTTGAAGTAACCACCACCTGGAATATTGCCCCCAGCAGCACATCTACTGAACCTGACCCTGTGGGCATACTAGTCCCTCCTTGACCCCCAGTTAATGAAAGGGACTGATTTCTTGAATCTAATAGACACAGAGCTATGCACGGGACTGCCTGTGTCCGGGATGAATGCAAAATGCATATAATTGGAAATAATACTAGATACATTCACTCAGGATCTTGCTATATTCCAGCACCCTTGGCTCTCTACTTTTCCTACAACTTGGTCTCCTCTTGTCATCCCTAGCGCAGAGCAGAATACAGATGGGATGTTCCTCCTCTCCATCTCGATGAGCTGGCTACCCAGTCTTTTACACTCTAATTGATAAGTGAAATAAATGACAAATACCAGATATCGACCAAGGATGGTTCACCTACCCCAGAAGCACCTGGTGATTATATAGATTGCTTCTTTGATCAGCCCCCTCCAGGGCTTTACCTTCGCGCATTTCAGCTTACCAACTACATGAAAGCAAAGTGGTACTTCAGTATTCGAATTGATATCCAAAATGACCTTCTTCTTGTGGTAGTTAATAAGGGTATCGACTACCTTAACTGGCTCTGATATGATGGAGTTCTAGTCAGAAAGGGGAAGGATGTTAGTAGAGACTGTCCTTATGTCTACTATAAGGAAGCTATGAAGGTGTTAACATCTGAAGAGAAATTGTTCGCATTACCCCTGAAAAAATGGCACATAAGGGTTGGCATAAATGTTAGGAATATGCTTCAAGACACTTCTACTGATTTTCCAAGAGGAACGATTTCAAATCTATGTCGGTAGTTGCGACTATGCCTGCTGAACAAGCCATCTTCCCTCGTCCCAGAAGCATCCCTCACCCCCTTCCCTATCCCCAGACCGCCATTCTTGTCTCTTGCAATTGATTTTGCAGGACCGTTCTCTAGCGATTCCAAGCTTGAACTCATCAATATTGTCTTGGATTGATTGAGTGGCTTTACCCACCTCATACCAGTCTCCCTGAATATTACAGCTATCCAAACAGCACACAGTCTCATTAAGTGAGTCTTCTCCATTCATATTTTTCCTACCTCCCTAGTCTCAGACAGAGACCCCACGTTTACCTCACGCTTTTGAACACAGCTTATAGCAAATCTCAATATTGATGTCAACACGGCTACTGCTTACCATCATCAGACCAATAGACAAACTGAACGCAGAATCAGAACTGTTCTCCAATGCCTTAGGAATTATGTTAACCCTAAAGGAACCAAGTGGGTTCGCCACCTACTTCATGTCTAGACTGCAATGTTTTCAGCTCCCAGCGATAGCACAGAACACTCCTCCGTCGTAATCACCTTTGGCAGACTACCAAACCTCCTCCTTATAGTCAGAGTTCTCCCCTCTTCACTACCTGCAGGAGACTAGATTGCTTTCCAGATCATGAAGAACCAGCAACCCGCCAGAGATCCACTCAAGAAGGCAAGATCACACCACACTTCCTCCAGCGAAAACAAAAGCAAGGATTGACCACCAATCATCCCAAACGAAACTGAAGTTATCCTCAAGTTAGCACACTATGTCCATAAGGTTGGACAAAACTACCTGCTCCTTGGACTATGGTGAGGACCCTTCTAAGTGAGTAAAGGATCTGAGAGAGACAACAACTATAAACTCATACTCGCTACAGTGATGGCAGTAATCCACAAATGGATCTATTGCAGCCTTAGTTGTATTTAGCTGATAAGGGAAGTCAATTTGGGGGCAAGCGAATCGAACTACGCTTGGAATCTTTCTTCATAAATGGAGATTGTTGAAGAAGGCTTGTAAGTTAAAGATTAAGAGTAGAAGTTATGATATTGATAAGGTCTCTTCTCCGTTGCTGGATGATATTAAAAGCGTTAGAGGGACTTCGATATTTTTATCATGTGGCTGAGTGTTCACAGACTACTTCATACTTCTATTTTTTAATATACTTCCAACCGTTTCGGTGCTACAATAGTAAGTGCGTCAACCGTTCGACCCTGAGAATATTGTTACCCCCTGTAACCTATCACCAAGTCAGAGTTATGTGATTTCCTTATGGTATCAACCCCTTCATAGTCGGAAAAGTTGTACCTCATTCTGCCTCTTAAACTAAGGTATTCTATCGTGGAGTTGACCAATAGTTTCTTAGAACCCCAAGTGGCCAACTTGACTTGTGCCCTATCTGGATACTAGCGGCTTTACAGTTAACTTGCAGATGGCTTTCAGGACAACTAAAGACTTACAAATAGTTGAATACTGTATGTTATTGCTAGGCCTCTCCTTATTAACCAGTTCTGATATGTCCTTTGACCAAGATAGGCATGTTTTCTGGGTCAGAGAGGGTTCTCAGGTTTCTCCTAGAGCCCACTCATAATATTATCATTGTAGCGCGGAGTGTCCTGTTACCGTAAGACCATTCCAGCAAAGGCTATACTGAGAGGGCTGTAACCCTGCGGATACAGATCGTATCCACTTATTTCCAATTTAATTGGGTCGTCCGAGTCTCCTTCCACAGAGACCCTATGCACATTATCTGGTAGGATGGATGGGGACAACTTATATAGTTTTACATGAAGGTGTCCAATTTTAGGTTTGTTGGTGAGGGGACACTTTTAGCTGTAGGCGCCGCAGGTGACTAGCAGGCCCCACAATAGGGCCGGAGGGGTATGAGTAGTATCTCCTCCAAAATTTTGTATGAATTCAGTGCTGGATTCCAGTTCCTGGTACCCTTGTGCCTAAGATGGACTCCCTCACCAAAGCAGTTTTCTCAAATTGCCATTTTCCAAATGTTACCCTCTCTTATCATAAAAATTAAAATAAACTTAAAAATTAAAAAATACTAATACTGGTCCATTTTTTGACCAAAACTTGTTAGGGTAAATACCAAACGCGTTGTAAGGCACAAACGACTCCCAAGAGGATTTCAGGTCTTTTCAGAAGGAACTACAGGAGTCCGAACCTTGAGCGGCAATAACGCCCCTTTGGCCCCAGTGTTCGCCATGGCAGTTGACACAGGCACCTTGTGCAGTTACTCGTTTACTACGAAAAATGACTAATTGGAACACATCTTGTAACCCCGTAGATATTGTCGCCGTCCGTCCGACCGTAGGCAGTCCGCAGGGTTTGTGAGAGGGCCTCTCTGGCCACGTCTGGGAAGTGGAATGAAGGGATTCCGTAAAGAACTCGCAGAGTTACACACCGTTGAAGTTAAGGGAGCCCGAGTAGTCCTAGATGGGTATGAACGCACACCTGAAGCAAGCTACTCCGATAGACACTGAGAGTACGCCTACACCCCCATGATGCCTATAAGTTCAATGAGCCTATCGGAACAAGTTGATAAGGAGAGGCAGTAAAGAGAGGAAGGTATTGGCCTGATCATGAACCCTAGTCATCCTGAAAGCCAGCTTCAAAGCCAGATAAAACGGAATGGAGCAGACTCGGCCTACAACCAAGCGTGCCCCTTGGAGTATCAAGAAGTTATTGGTACTTTCCAAACAGCGTGGCCATAACTTAACAGCCGAAAGATAGATGACAACTCAGACTAAGTGTGTCCATTCCCTCAGAGAAGTCTGGAGCTCTGATAATACCATTAGCTATGTGGGGAAAGAGAAAGTTTCAGGGTCAAAGCGGGTTCGCGCTTGAATCAAGAGACCAAGGTTGGGGACAAAATACCTGTTTATATGTTAACTAGTTGTAGTCCGCGAACACTCAGACGCGGGATATAAACATCACGGTGCCTCCCGAGCTTTAGACAACATAAAGCATCCGAGAAGAGATTCCATCAATATCATAAGTTTTTAAACAAAAATCTTTACCTACAAGTGTTTCTAGACAATCTCCATTTACGAAGAAAGATTTATGCCTAGTCCGATTCACTTGCACTTAGAATCGACTACCCTTAACAGTATATTGAATTTCTCCTTGTTACCAAGGCTCACTAGATGACATTTGGTCATCTCCATGTCCTACCACCGGAATCACACAAGCTTATAGCTGATTCCACCCTCCTCGTCAAGCTTCTAGTCGAACCTCGCCCCTTAAATTACATCTCCTCTTTCGAGGAAATACTTGAAATCTCCTGCTCGGAGATTCAATTCTACATACCTCGGGAATCCTCCTGGTTGACCGAATCTCTACTCGTCCATACAGAAAAAGATTTCCTAGAAATCTACGAACCTTTTTATAGTCCCACCTTTCTGTGGAACCAGTTAGTTGACTACAACAACGAAGAAGAAGAAACCCCCAGTTCCTTCAGTATCACCAAATCCTCATTCGCAACCGCTACTTTTGGATTGGGAAGACATCCCAACTCACATTAAAAACAATGTCCTCACGACGATTGAATGTATATACAGAGGGGCAAGATCCGACAACGAAGAAGTTTTATTGGTAGGAAGCGCTCATGCACCTGGTCGCTCCAGGTTACCTTTGGCACTCTACCACCTTTCACAGCCAAGTAAAGTGACAAAGCCGGACCCAGCAACTCTATCAAGCACTCCCCGTCCCCTCGTGGCAGAAATCCAGCTATGGAAAGGTTACCAGAACTCATTGGCCAGGAAATGAGGTACTTTGCCTGTACCCTACAGGAATCAGTTGATATGCAATATCTGCCCTACCATAAACTATCTAATAAAGCTTAGGATCAGGGAAACCAACTCCAGGACCATGCCTAACGCACAACCTGTGGGCAACAAATCATTGGCGAAGAGTTGAAACAAGTCAATTCTTGACATGAAATGTTAGCAACAGAAACCGCCACACGTCATAATGCAACCACGAAAGGGTTGAAAGCAAAGTTGCGCGCGCAGGAAGAACGGACTATACACCATGAAGCGGTAAGTACCCAACTTCACACTAACATTCTGGCAACATGACAAGAGTCACAGGATGGAGACAGCTAGCTAGAACCGGCTTTGGCAAGGCAAAAAGCAGAACTCATACAAAGACAAGTAGCCAAACAAAAAGACCTTGAGCGGACCAGTGGGGAGTTATAAGGACTTCACTAGCACGAGAAACGGGAGCAGGCGGACAGGGAGGCATTTGTGGTCAAACAGAAAGCCGCATTGAAACAACTAAATTGAATTTTGACTCGGATTAAAGAAACTTTGGTACAATTACAAGTTGCGAAAATGCCCCCAAGTGTGTAGGTAACAGAGGCACCACAGGCAGTGGAAAATCCGGGTTTGGAAAAACGGAAAACCTCTGATGGAGCCGAAGAGTTCCTGTTCATTGCCAGCAGAGACAAGGGAAAGTGAGTGCACAGTGGAGAGGGAAATGGAAATGGTGGAAATGGACCACCACCACAGCCTCTACCGGAGAAGGCACCCAACCCTGGAGACAATGACCCAGGCTCTTAAGATGGAGGTGGCCCATCTCAATGAGGTGGTTAGCCATCACGAAGACCCTTTCCTAGCCTAAAGTTCGAATCTGAAGCAGATGCATGGGTTGACCGACTCGGGCAAGCATTGTCCAAGATCAACCGCCGCCAAGCGGATCCACCATTCAAGTTCGAGAATAAGCCTACTCAGGATGTGCGAGCATGGGTATTAAATTGCGAGACCTACTTAGGGAGAAACCCATGGCAATGGGAAAACGATTATTAACGCATCAAGTATGCATTAGGAAGAAGGAAAGGAACTGAGCAGGCACCTTTCTCGATAACCTATGGGAAGAAATCACCTGGGTCCTCGAACTGACATAACATAAGGGTTATGATTTGTAGATTACTTTACGTGCCGAAGTTACAAAACGATTCTCTTTACGCTTAAGGCACAAAAAGCCTTAGCCGAGAAGAAGAAGGCACGGTATACAGGGGATATAGAAAAGTATCTCCTTACCATGGAAAACCAAAACATTGAGGCAAAAGTATCTGGTAATGCTTGGAGAACTATACTTCAGCGGCAACTCCCTATTGAAGCCATGTGTACACTATCAATGAAAATCATTCCTCTGATAGCTAAGGATCAAGGAAGTTCGCAGGGTTACCAAAGCGGAAGAATCTTTCAAAGAACAACTAGGGCTATTCAGAAAATACAACCAGGTATAAAGTAACTCCCCGAAAAGTAAGTGGTAGGAGGAATCCAAATCTAGCAAGACCACTGCTGGATAAAAAAATCTGAAAAACTATACAGCAGCTGAAAAGGCTGCCTACAAATTGAAAAAAACAAGAGGAAAAAGGGAAAAAAACCCCAGTTGTAGGAAAGGTAAAGTACACACATTAGGTTGAACCTCATATAGGAATCCCTAAGGACAAAATTGAAGAATGAAAGAAAGCCAATCAGTGCACCTGTTGCACGTTTGCCAATCATACTAGGAAGCTCTGCAGGAAACAGGCCCAGGTATCGGTTATTGGACAAAAAGGGGGAAATTTCAAACCCCTATATCAATGACATCTGGTAGCAAAGGGCCAAACAGAGCCTACAACCAGGGTAAACCAAGTAGAGCACCTCAGAATTTTAGAACTGGACGACATGGATGAAACCTAAACAAGGTTGTCAGGCACAGCAGTGATGGCGACCGTATACTCAACTATGGACTTCTTACCAAAACCGATATCAACAAGGGGGCTCAACCTCTACAAGATCCTACAGATAGGTATTCCGCTCTTCTCCGCGGGAATCTCAAATTCAGGCAAGAATCACTAAAATCAATCCAAACCTATGAGAGTATTGCAGACCTAAGAATAACAGGGGAGTAAGAACCAATTAACTTAGACGGAGGCTCGTTGTAGTCTGGGGCTAACTCTGGGAAAATAAAACTCAAAAGGAAGAAAGTGGAGCGCCAGATTTTGATGTATATCGGACCTCAGTACGGAAGACGGTCAACTAAACCCGTGTCCTTTTAAAGCCTGAAATCCTTACCAGAAATCTAAGCAAGTGTGGACAGACCAGCACTGACAAGGGACTGCTTAAGAGTGGCAAGGGGAACTCAGTCTAGCCTGGATAATGAGAAGCCTTCCAGGAACGAAATATATAAAAGGTCAGTTGGACAACGCAATAGTTGGAGTAAGGGAACAGGATTCCGCACATCAAGAAAAATGAAGTTGGAAGACAAGGAGGAACTACGGCTACCTAGTCCTTACACTAAATGGAGCAGGGTAAATCCGTCCCCAACCTGAACTCCATCTTTGTAGACTGGATAGGCATGAAAGACTCATGGGGTAATAGAGGCGATGCGCAAATAATCCCCTGAATAAAACCTAATGATACGAGCCCGGCTCCCGTTAGGCAGGCCAAATTGCAGGTGTAAGGGAACCCTTCGGCAAGGGGTAAAGACCACTAGTAGTAGGCGGCCCAGTAGACCAAAGTTAAATATTTTAGGCCCTGTTCGGTTGGAATGGTTGCCTTCCGTTCCCTCATACAAAGGACCGTTCCCTCCCGTTCCCCTTCCGTTACAAAATTTGCAAACGGAACTGGCATTTGGCAAAACCCTTCCATCCCAAAACAGCCGTTACAGGATGGTCACCTTGCCATTCAACGATACCCATAATACTATAGTTGCTCCATAGAAATGTGATATGAAAACTGTTACCAAATTGTAGCTTAATTATTTTTTATACTGATGAATATTCACACCTCTCCAATGGAAACCAACAACACAATTTCGATAATGAATAATGCAATTATTCAAAGACAGATTCAAATCACTATCAGTATTGCCATTTATGCTCATTTATTTCTTTCAAACCAGCCAGCACATACGTCTATAAGCTCAGGTCGCCAATATACGAATGAAATTCTTCCAGCACATCCGCGTCGTGTACTTGAACTTATCCGAAAGCCTATTACAACTTTGTTAGATCTTCGTGACTGGGTAATTGAACGTGGACTCCTTCAGTCAACGCGCCATGTCTCTATTGAGGAGCAGCTTATCATGTTTTTATTAATAGTCGGTCATGGAAGGAAAAATAGAGAGACCCAGGAGGTGTTTCAACATAGTGTAGATACAGTCTCACGGTAGGTAGATCTTATATTGAAAAATAACACATTTTGAAAAATAACATGCTGATAATAGGTTAGACACTTTCACCGCATTCTACGGGCTCTACTGCCATTGTATGAGACCTTTGTTCGCCCTCCAGCAGATAACATCCCAGCCAGGATTCGCAATGACTGGGGGAAGATGTCATATTTTAAGAATGTACGAGGAGCAATCGATGGCACACATGTGTTAGCTCATGTTCCAAGACAACATCAGGCTACATATTGAAATCGTAAGGGTGCCATCACTCAAAATGTACTGGCTGGATGTAGTCTGGACATGTATTTCTTTTATGTTTGTCCTGGATGGGAAGGTTCAGCAAATGATGCTCGTGTGCTTGAAAATGTGGAGCTTAACGGATTTCCAAGAGCAGAAAATGCTGTGTACCTAGCAGATGCTGGATATGGTCTTCGGAAAGGTTTTCTTATACCCTATCGAACAGTACGGTACCATCTTAAGGAACTAGCTCGTGCCCATCTCCGTCCACAAACCAAAGAAGAACTATTCAACCTCCGCCATGCTCAACTGAGAAATATTATTGAACGAATCTTTGTAGTTCTGCGCCGCCGATTTCGTATACTAGATACTGGCCCAGAGTACACCATTGATGTTCAAGCGAAGCTGATTCTAGTTTTATGTGCTCTGCACAACTTTATTCGCCATCGTGCAAATGGTGAAGAGGATGAGTTTTACAACGAAATTGATATCAATCAGAATGATACTGACTTGGATATTGATAATGAGTTGGACTTGACTGATAATATTGAGCAAATGCATGGCAGTAGTCGTTCACAGGATATGAAGGAGATGGCAGAAGAAAGAGACAGACTGGCTACACAAATGTGGATTAACAATGTAGACTATCAGAACAAACAGAGAAGAAACTAGCTAGTATAATACAAGTGTCAAGCCTAATGACTTTCAATTTGACCTCTAAGCCACATTTCCTTGTCTTCTCCCCCATCTAGAGCCACAAAAATCTCTGCCTTAACAGAATTTTCAAAAATTGCATATCCAGCAAGAATATCCCCCATTAACCAGCCGGCTTTCCCTTTGTAATTTCCCCGAAGCTTTGTAACTGCATGTCCTACAACAGATGTAGAAGTTGGAAGGGTGATAGGAGTTGCAGTCATCTTCTCGTTGGCATTCACAAGACGGGCCGAGGGAGTGTCTAGGCGTGGACGAATACGGTCTAATGGCATCAATGGGTTGACATCATCAATCTTCCGTCTCTTGACTGTATTGGTGTTCTCAGGAGCTTCAGTATGATCAGAATCAACCTGGTCATCTTCGTGGATGGTGGATTCGATATCGATAGGTTGTTGTTGACTAAATCCAGCTTTGGGATAGATCGCCCCTCGTCCAGCAGCCTGAAAACCTTCCACTATCTCTTCCAATTCTGCAATATTTCCCATTAGCTTATCTCGAAACTCACGAATTGCTGGTTTTCTTTGGATCTCGGAATCCCAAATATCATCCGGTGCTGTCACTGTACCCGTTATTGGGTCAAATCCAAATCCACTCATTTCTTTCAATCTTGCCCAAATCTTCCATTTCCTTTTCAAGCTTTCCAGCTTTCCCTGACATTTATCTCCAGTCAGAAGTACTCCATATCCAGAGACAGTTCGAACTGTTTCTGCAATCTCATTCCATACTTCTTTCTTGAAACCGTTATCAGACCTTTTGCCACATCGGATTGCTTGAACGAGCTCTCGCAGTAAAACGGTGGTCATTTCTGGAGACCAGTCGATAGGACGCATTCGTGGTTTTCATTGCTTTGATATCTTTTGACCAAAGGATGAAGAAACCGTAGTGTTGTCAGAAATAATAATAGGATTCTTAGAGTTTGAGCTATTTATTTCTGTTAGCAATAATAATAAATTTATCACTCTTGAACAAGCAGCTTACCTTGATTGACTACTAGAACAAATCCCAGATGGTAAAGAGACTGATACTGCTTCCTGGGGGAATACTGGTGACAAATTGTAGAAAGACATAGCCAGAACGGTGGAGAGATGAAGTGTGAAAGGCTGACACAGTCTCAGGATAAATTCTGCAAGCTTGGCTGAGCAGAGTACCGGTGGTGAATCACAGGGGTGGGTGCTGGAATGGTGGGTTTGAGCTTGAATTCTCGATTTGGAAGGTTTTGTAGGTCGAAGAAAGGTCCAGGCAAGAGCTTTCCCTGAATGTACTCTTAAAATTCATTCAAGTAACGAGGCTCCCATGTTAATAAGAAAACTTTCAAAGGGCAACAAGGTGTTTGTTTTGATGCCATTAAAAGTTACCCTGATGGCAACGAACGGTTGACCGTTTCCACAGATCACACTGTTTCTCAATGGAAAGATTAACCACCCCTCCGTTCCAACCGAATAGGGCCTAAGGGATCATCTAGCAACAGAGAAGAGAACTTCACAATATATTCAATTATTAGTAATTCAGTTAACAAGAACTAGAGATCTTTTACCCTTCATCATACCATTAATAAGCTTCCCTGACTGTTCACAGATATTCTCAATGCGCGCATAACTCAGACAATTCAATTGTACCGAATTGCCTTACCTGTAACGAAAACCAGTTTTATATGACCTTGCAAACTGTCTACCAAATATGGAAATCCACACAGAAAGAAGCAATAACTAATACCACAAGGGTAAAAAACCCCAAAACTGGTAATAGTCTGTACTGCCAGCCTAAGGGACTGTGCCGACAATTGCAACGGGCTTCAAAGTGTCTTACCCCTACCCACCAGTTAGAGCAGCCATTGTTAGAAAGCTATGTCTGGCAACCATAGCAAAACAATCAGTGGGTAGCCACTGCACTGGGCACTGATGTCTTGCACTTCTTTCTGGCAGAGATTATCATAATACTGGACCCTGTCCTTGTAGCAAAATCTTTCTAATGAGAAAAATGTCCTTGTTGCTCGATCTCTATGCCGTGATAACAGCATCCCGCACAGACCTACTTCTGCTTATAATCTGTTACCGGAAAAACTGTATGCAACTGACACTGTTCCTGTGGCGAAAGGCTCAGCTATCAGTGGCTCATACTCCTCCACTTCTGTAGAAGTGGAGACTACCCCAACCGCAACAACTGAAATAACTTACACCACAGAGGGCGCCCTTGACACCATACAGGATGTCGTCGCAGGTGGTAGGCACACAACTGGTGCCATATCCCAATCAGCCAGCCCCTCATCCGAGTGAGGTATTCTTCATCTGAGCTTTCCAAATTTCAGCTGTTTGATGTAATAGCTAGTCTTACAGTCAGTAATTCCTTTGTCTCCTTTTCGTGAAGATACAAGCGACGAGAGAGGACTGCGACATCGTGGCGGTGATGTGAAACCCCTGCCTCAAGTCGAAAACTCATTCAACTGACCTGGATACCACCATTCCTGTCTTAGGGATAGAGCGGGCAGAGAAAGAACATTGCTTAACCATGGTGGTAACTCCTCGTATGAACCACAGGAAAGAATCTGGGACTAAACTTTGTAATAAAGGAGACTCTGAAAAAAACAATGAGGGATTTGAAGATGAATATAAAGACCTTCGAACTCAAGGCTTGAAGCTATTGTGAGATAGGCTCCAAGAGCTTCAACTCGTTTAGCTCACCAAATGTGACGTATCACTGGTGTTGAAAAAAGTGCAAAATGCACTTTTGAGGAAAATAGGTGGGGAGAAGCGCGGAGTACAAGTGCGGTAAGGGAAAGTTACTTGTACGATTAGGACTCATCACTCTTGATTCACCGTTAAAAATAGGCATACGGACGGACTGTGGCTCTGTGGGATGGTGGAAATCCTTGTCAGCCGGGTAAGTCTCGACGCAGGCAGAACGGATTATCTACAGTGAGGCCAACTCGATGTTGAGCCTCGCGGAAGACCCGACCTTTATTGCCTTCTGCTCCGCCATGTACGAGCACCAATCCTGTGAAAGATCCCCAGGTCGGTGCCTCCGATGTCACGGAGAGTGGTTTTCTGCTTGGGAGTCTGCAACGTTGGAGCTCGGGGCGGATTCTTGATAGAGTGCCTTGTACTGTACGAGTACGTTCAGCCTTCAGCCACCAATCTAATGCGGATTGCAGAAGCAACCACCCAAGCACGCCCAACGCCGTTTCGATTAGCCACAGGTGCCATAAATAACATTCCTTTTCTCCTGCTCCTTACTTTCTTCTAACCTGCACGCGTCATGGACAGCACGAGCTCTACAGGCAGTGCTACCGGTATCCAGCTCGAGAACTTGCAGCTCGTGCACCCGGACCCGCCATCATCCCGGCATGCCTCTCCATTGACGCCCTGTCCAGAATACTACTCGAGGTTCAGCCCGGAGTTTGCTGCGAGGTTCGAGAGCCTGGACGAGGATAGTGTATACGCGAAATGTGAAGCTGCGCTTCTGAATCACCAGATAAAGAACTTTATTGTCGATTTCGGGGGGGAGCCAAAGGTCGAGCATGGTGGGGCTTGGTGTGCTCTTGATATCGACTCGTCGAAGCCGGAGACCTTGGACAGCTTAAAGAATCTTTTGAAGCAGGATGTAAGCTACTGTGTAGGAGACCTCCAGTTCAAGGGGGATTGGGCTAACCTGTCGCAGAGACCGAGGGAGTTACGTACTAGATGGATGTCGGTCATTTTTTATTACTCTGGCCAAAATTCGGACTAATTCTGGTTCTTCACTAGCAATATATTCGCTCCGCATACACAGAGAGAACTCGTCCAGACGATTGCTGCCCACTATGGGTTCACTTCTCGACATACTAGTGTTCTTACAGCGCCGCCGCCGGCCGAGCACACGCTTACCCCTCCTCAACCGAAATCTGTGCCTTCGATGAGAGATAGATTATTCCGCCGGCGCCATTCGGATCCCCCGGACATTGAGGATGGGAGCACGGTAGATAGCTATGCCAACCTGGAGGCAATATCTAATGCTGCAGCTCCTTCACCGCCACCTCAGGGGGCCAAGGGGGGGCACATGGAAATTGTGAGCAATGTTTGGCATTGGCATGCTGTTGAGTGGGGTGGAAGATGTGGGTTTTCTTTTGATACTTGTTATTAGACTTGCGCTGATTCCTCCAGTCATGTGCATCGGATTCAACTCACTGCATCAGCTGCCTAAAAAGAGGTCCCCAACTGGCAACAAGGATGAGAATGGGAACGATGTCGATCGGTGGCATGAAGAGGAAGATGGCCAAGTAGCCATGGATAAGGGGGAAAATTACCCCGACGGAAAGCGACAGTGGGTCTGGCTAGTGCTCTGCGATGATGGTTTGTTTGTGATGTCCCCACCCATATGCCTTCTACTAATTTTCTAGGGACTGTCCTGAGTTTACATGAAGCCCCTGGAAGGGACATTGGCAACCAAGAGCTAGCGGTTATACGGAGAAACCTGGTCACGGTTTTCAGGTCGTTATCCAGGTCCGGCGCTGCTATGGAGAAAGTAGCGAACTCTGTGCAGATGGGGGGAATGGATGAATTGCCTTTTAGGAGAAATTTTGCAGAGGGCGGTGGAAGTGAAAATGTTAATGTTCGGTGTTTCCCGAGGGTTCTATGGGGTGACTGACCATGGTGATTAGGTCGAAAGCGGCCCGAGCCTCCTTTTCTATTATTTGTTTGACGATTGGTACTCCTCCTTGGAGCTTGTGGTTGGTCGCGGATATCCTTATAGTCACCGTATGTGCAAACTGGTGTGTGCTTCCCCACCTCTTACCTTTCATCCGCTAATAAGCCGCAGCGCCGTGAAATGCAAAACAACCCCGAATTCTCCCAAATCACCCGCCTCCATCGCCTGGCCCGACAACTCGCAACGCTAAGGCGAATGTACGAGACCAAAAAGATAATAATCGACAATGTCCTGTACCGCCAAGAAAACTCTCACAAAAAGAACACCCCACAATCGGTCGCCCCAGCTGCTCCTCCGACCGGGTTCTCTCAAAGCCCCGTCGCTCCAATGGGAGATCCAGACGTCCTCGGTGTCCCGCTCAACCCCCTCGCCATTGCAAAATTTGAACGCCTAAGGGATAGAATAAAGCTCTATGCCCTCGGCGAGATTAACGACTGTCTGCAGGAGAAATCAGAGCTGGTAGATATGACGTTCAATCTCATTGCCCTGCGAGAATCGGAGTCGGTAGAGCGACTCACTCGCGTGGCTATCCTACTTACGAAATTCGCGTTTGTGTTTGTCCCGCTCACACTCATCACTGGGTACTTTTCCATGCAGCTGAAGGATTTGGAAGGCGTTTATAGACAACGGGACTTTTGGGGCGCTAGTGGAGTTTTTGTGTTTATCACTATTCTGGTACTGTATACCATCGGGAAGACCACAGACACCATGGAGGGTGCCAGGATGTGGAGGGGGTTTAAGGCAGTTTGGCTGGGGTGTTTTGGGGAGCGGAGGGTGCAAAGGACGGGGAGGAGGAGGAGTCGACAGTGGTAATCAAATCTAAGTGGTTGGTGGATGAGGGAAGTACTGTGGTGGTTAAGTGGGGGGGTGGTGCTCTTGAGGTTAAAATGGAGAGGAACGCCAGGGCTAATTGAACATGGCATAGTATGGGTATTTAGCGACTTCGCTTTTATTGGGTGATGAGTTGGTGGCGTTATTATGTGTATTGGCGGGTCCCCTGGGTTGGGGTGTGCCTAATGGGTAGTTCATGGAGGGCAAGTCTTCAGTATATACAAGTACCCAGCAAGTAGTACCTGAACACAGGGATCAAATTTTTTTATGGCAGCTTGTCTGTGCACATCCGTGCGCCCATACTATATTCTCGCTTCAATGTTCAGGTAAATTTTTTTTTTTTTAAAATACTTTTTTCATTTCGGGTTCTACTGGCTATCTAAGCTCATTAACCCTCTCTCCGGTCCTACAGGCTTCCCTTCCCTTCCCGTTATGTTCAGGTAATTCTTGCTGGGTACTTGTAATATGTTAGTTATTGAGTTTGAGGATATATGTTTTACGGTAAACGTATTGTGCGGAGCACACATCGTAGAGGCTGCTTAGTCGGTGGTGTTTTTTCACTATCATTGTTTCCGGGTTATCATGGATACCGGTATTTGGAGAGGCGCTATGACATACCTTGGAGAGACTACCTTCAGAATACGGTACCTACACTGGTATGCCACCAATCCATCTGAATTTTTGTTGATTATCCTAATCCATTACCCTATAAGTTATAGCACCTGGGGACAAACATGCGAACTCCTAAAAGTTAAATATCGATACTGCCCCACCATCTACGCCGATCAAGCCTAAACTACGATATCTCCCGTCAGCCTCATCCAACAACCCACCCTCGGTAACCATCGGGATTGCTGAACGTAAAGTTGACCTTTTCCTCCTATTCCTACAGCACCATCCACACATGTCCGATTACAGGATTTAGGTTTGGAGCCTACCAGTAGCCTAGAGCGTGCTACTATAAGGAGTTACAAGATGGACTTTTATTCATGTTCACCGGGACCTGAGTTTACCTGGGTGGTCTTGTTTGGTGTCTGCTAGTGGCAAAGGATATGTAAGGGTATCATCATCATAGGATATCTCAGCTAAGATCTACCTGTAGAGGGTAGAGGGTAGCGGGGTAGACGCTTGACCACGGATCCCATCACTGCCCTGCACGGGAGTTGGCATCGAGGGATGAACGCTGGTCCTGGGGGAGGGGGTTTCAGCCCCTGTGGTGGAGATTTTTAAGCTTACGGAGGGGTGATTGACAGAGTAAGATTCATGTTATTTTTTTTACAAAAAGGCGTATATATATATAATGGGTAGTGATCTGCATCTTGGTTGTTTTCATGTATCAAGTTATTTCATATACCAGAGTTAAATTCTAAGTACTAAATTTCTTTTCTATTTACATCCCCATTCCTCGAGTAAAATACCAACTTAATACATAGTAAAACGGATCAGGGCGTAGATCTCACTCAGACCTGAAGTGGCGCAATTCTGCGTCTTATGATTTTCGTCAGCTAAGAACCTTCCTGACTCCTGCCATAGCGTATCTGCCTAGCTTTTGCCACGGATAGAGTCGTCAGACCCCTCCCCAAGGTTGGACTCAATTCCTCCAGCCTTTCCAGCCCTAAGACAGGGTCCTTTTTACCCACTAACGTTGCTGTTAGTATGATATGGTATGTTTGTTGTATGATTTGCGGGGTTCATGGTGTAACCCGGGGGTTCTATACAGAAACTATGGCCTTGAATGATCGGAGGGTTCTTCTCCTCTCTTCTCTTCTCTTTTCTTTATTATGCAGTGCTGTGTGAGTAGGTTAAACCGCTGCTGCTACTGGGGTATGAGCATATGTTTTTTAGTATACATAACTGACTCTCGCTGTGGGTATGGGCACAGTGGATGATAGCGTAACTATTAAATATGAGGGTGGTTGTACTGCGCTGTTGCGGGCTGTTCATTCCTCGGTCACAGGTGGTAAAATGGGTATTCTGGCAAGAGCTTAAGAATCAATTGAGGCCCTGTTTGGCACACCGGAAAAGCTGAGCATATCTTAGTTATGCTCAGCATATGCCGCTGCATCAAACTAAAGTTCTCATGTAGTGTTTGGTAGGGATAAAAATACCATGGCATTTCAAATCTCAGAAGTTTTATTTTCCTTATTTTTTTTAGTGCTGTATTTCCTGTAGATCTATTTGCACTAGGGTTGTATTTTCTATTTGACATGAGATATAATGTTACTGTAAAAAACTTGGTGGTTTATCAAGTGCATTTTATTAGTATTAAAGGAGTTTATAAAATTTTATTGCATTATCACTGGCCTTAAACCAACCTAGAATACAATTATGAACCTTGAATATGAGCAAACAGCAGAGAGATAAACTGGTATGAGTTGTAACAAATCTTAGTGTCCTTTGGTTTAGAATAATAAAAAAAGTATCAATTACTAATATATATAAAAGGATGTATTTTCACCTAGTCCTAAATGCTTTAGGAGAGTGCAAAAAGTAGTTGTGAAACTCCCAAAGTATGAGTGTCGATAGGAAGAGGCAAAAACCAACATGTTTTATCATTACTTTAAGTATGGTGTTGGTACTTAAAATGTTACTTACCTATCAGGTTATGTTCCAGACAATATCCAGCAGTTTTGGGCATTTGCATATGATATATATCAAAAAATATCATAGCTACAGCTAGACTTTATATGAGCTTACCTTCTATTCATGCTGGCTGGGAAGGATTATCACATAAGGGAAGAGGAATCAATGATGTATTTACCAAGGGCTTTAAAGCACAAGTAGGAAAATATTATCATGGCAATTATGGCTATAGCCTGAGCTGTAGCTGCCTAACTTCAGTATGTATAGTTCAATATCATCTAAAGTAACAGCTTCATTCGGGCTATAGCGATATATATAATAATTATAATATTCCATGTTTAACTAAATTGTCTTATAGCAAAGTGTAGTATTATCTGGGAAATAAATATAATCTAATTGAATCTACTAGTATACCAAAAACTATGCTAGAATTATTCCACTCATAGTATTTTCAAGTATGAAATATAGTAGCACAGATATTAAGCATAGAGAGGAGGTGGTTTTCTATTCTTAAGGATAGACCTGAATTTTTCACTTTAAGTTGAAACAGAGGTAGTGATAATATTAGTGAGCTTTGACAACTTCCTTCACCAGGTGCTATTTAGGTTAAAATGTCTAGTTCCTTTGATTTAGGCAACTTATTTGAATTCTATGAGGATGGGAGCCATAAATATTGACTAAGCATGGTGGATTACACATGACTAATAGTTCATAAATTATAAGATTGTTAGATTTTGCACTATAATATACTAGTAGTTGAAGAGGTTTAGCTAAGCTTGATTATAGGACGCATGGGACAATGAGTAGGGATAAAATGAAATAGTATTCAGATTAACCAGGAGAAAAAATGATTGAAAAATAAATAAAACTGACAAAGCTAGAGTAGATAGAAGTTAAATAAATTGTAAAAGCTCTAGCAGAGTCAATTCATGCTCCCTCATGTGCTCTTTCCCGAAAGTTGAAATTGGAACTTTTTTCAACACCTCAGGAAAGTGCTAGAAAAAGCACCATCAAAAGTGGTGAAATCTGATACGTCACATTACACGAACCTAAAAACAACCCAAACGCATTTCCGAGTTACACTATGGCATCTCCTGATGTGCAAATGGACATTGAGCCAGAGGAAGGCTCATCAGTGCCGTCTACAGCGAGCCTAAAGGGTAAGGAAGACCAAGACCCTGACCCCACCTCCAAGGAACTTATAGATGTAGTGATTAATTATCTCAAGGTTGACGGACCGCCTAAGAACAACCCCATTACAAGGACTGTCACATATTTCGACCCTGATATGTTCCCGGATTCCGAATATACGATTATGACTCTAGTTATAGTTATTGCCTATCTGGTACAGACACTCACTGCTACAACTAAGAACCTCATGAGGACGGTTAATGATTTGTCGAGGGGCCTGGCTGCGGCTGCATCGAAAGGTAAGAAACCGATACTGATAAGACAAGAATAACCGGAAGCCCGAAGTTACGCCGTAGTGGCATCCCAGCCGCTACCATAATCTGAAACACGATTACCATCTACAAACAAGAGAAAATTGGAAGCAGGCCCGACGCCACTGAACCCCTTGGCACCAAAGCAGAAAAAACAGGACAAGCTGGAACAGAAACCAAGCTTGAAGATGGGAGGAAGCCAAGTTTCCCTGAAGAAGCCGTCCACTAGCCTGGCAAAGAGGGAGATCTTGGTGACAAGGAAGGTGGCACAGCCATTAGTAGACCTGGCGCGTGATGAAGCAAAGATTTCTGTTGTTATAGCCACAGTGTTGTCAAAATGTGAATGTAAGGCACCAACAAATTGACAGGTGTTCTCAAATATGATGAACGGAACACTCACCTTACTGCCCCGGATGGGACAAACTTGGGACAATATACCTGGTACTTAGACAAGCTGACTGTAGCACTGAAGGAGACAATCGATGATGGCGGTCCAGAGTTCCTGCATTTTAGGAGGGCCCCTACAAATATCGTCGCAATCCTGCACAGTGTATCCCTCGCGGCGATCCCAAGAGACAACGAGGTTTTGGAGAAGGCAGTCAAGGAGGCTTTCTAGGCGACCCATAAGATAGAAATAGTGGTGGCAAAGTTCCTGAAATCAGACTGGGCTGCTTCTGATGAAAAGAGGGCAACTTCGATCATAATCCAGGTTCCAGAAAACGAAGTAGCAAAAGTTACACCATCAGTCCTCTTCATGCGCAAGTACAAACAGTCGACCGTGATGTTGCAGCCATCGGCAACTATGTAACGCCACCGCTGTTGGAAGTATGGCCACCTCCATGCAGGCTGCAAGAAGAATTTGGCTGTGTACCCACTTTGCTCGCAACAACATACTGAAAAAGAACATCTATGCAGCGAACCGGCCGGCAGAGCGTCGCGGAAGTCAATCCTGACTAGTTGCATGATGACACCCTCCAAATGTACTGCCTGCGAAGGCAAACATTCGGCTTGAGACGCGGCTTGCCCAGACAGGATAAGGGTGAAAGAGACTGTAAAAGAGAACTATGACTCAAGAATGGCGTCCCGGGCCGCACCACTAGGCGAGGATGGTGTTACCCTCACGCGAAATTAGACAGTATGGCCAGTATGTCTGGAACAGCGAATTCATGCGAAAAGAGTAGAAGGAGAATCAAGGTTGTAAAACATTATTGCCGAGGGAGCAATAATGTGTTTCTTTCATTATTTCATATTGTCAGAGGGTTTAATGTTTCCTTTGTAAGTGTACAAGACCCCACACTGTATAATGGGCAACCCCTTAGAGCCCCAGGTCACAATTGAATTTTTTTACCCTCACCCAAGGTACAGGTGTGTACCTATATGGCATTGAGGACTCTGATTAGTATTTCCTTTGTAGTGGTTTCTAAGGATTTGGATATTTTGTGCTTGAGAATTTTGGTAAAGAAGGGACCTTGGTTAGGCGATAGTCATTTCTTTGGCTTGATAAATACTTACAACAGGAACGATGGGGGACATACGGTGCCACCGGAGCAACTGTTTATCGAAACGAATGAACAGACCCTTGTGGTCGGAGACTTAAATATACACACGACCTTTAGTGACCCACTACGGAATATGGAATCTGGGGAATGGAGTCGGGGCGAGCACTATATGTGTCTAGTAGCGCAGAGGAGTTTCACGATCATGAATACACCCGGGGTCAACATGAGATTCACGGATAACACTACGTATCATCAACTCTAGTCGTGGATTACACTCTAGCCAACTCAGGATTATTAGGGTGGGTATCGAGATGGAGGTACCTATACTGATTGACAGCATCAGATCACCTAGTCATGCTCACAGCACTGGACTCAAAGGACTTACACCTGGCGACACCTTCTCCAGACAGGGACAAGATCAAATGGAGATATGAGAAATGGGTCTCTACCACCTAGATAGAATCCTCCCTCAAAGATTAGGTCGATCGCAAATACAAAAATCTTAGTGACTCAGCTACGGCCGTCAAGACTTTCGTTGAGAACTTGTCGAAGTTGATACTGATGGTAGAAGGCTTAGCCTCAATGAAGAGACCAACGAGGTGGTCAAAGGTGGGGGTGGTGGACACCAAACATCACCGAGATGAGAAGGGTTCATACCTCTGCTGTCTAGCGTATTGGTTGTGACGGGACTGGGGTTAAAGAGAAGATGGAGATGAGAAATGTATACTGGGCTGCAATTATGAAGGCGAAGTGCAAATACTGGGATGAGTTCAGAGCCTCACTAAAGAAAAATGACATTGTGGACGCCACATTAGTTCACCAAGCAACGGATCCCCAACAGGGTACCTGGTAAAGATAGTAATACACCAGAGGACACTACGGCAATTATGATGAGCCACTTTTTCTCTGAAAATCAAGACCTGATATTGTTGACACCCCACTACCATATGGAACTTCGCTAGTCAGATAGGGTCACACTGGTTGAGCTATAGGATGCCTTGGAGAAGTTTAGCAACAAGTCAGCCCCAGGGCCAGATCAGGTCCCATATGGGGTTTGGTAAAAGATAAGCTGGCTTAACGAAAATGTAGTGCCCTTGTTAGTGGACAACCTCTTAAGATTGGGAATTCACCCCCCATGCCTCAAATGGTCAATAGGCGTAATTCTGCCAAAGCCGGGAAAGAGTGACGACAGAAGATGTTCGAGTTTCAGGGTTCTTGCCCTGTTGCAGCCTTTCTCGAAGATTGTGGAACGAATAGCCAATCGACGCCTTATGACTATGGCTTATAAAACGGACATGTATTTAATCAAGTAGACTGGAATTCTGCAACAAAGGTCTACAGTAGATGCAGTCTTATCATTGAAAGACAGGGTCAAGTAGAGTCAATTCACCAGGAAGAGGGTCTCCACAGTCCGCCTGGATGAGAAAGCGGGTTTTGACAACTTTAGCTATAAGAAGCTCATGGGCATCCTCGAAAGAATCCAGGAGGTCCTAACATACATAACCGATTGGATACGGAATTTCGTCGCATTCCGATTAGTTAAACTGGTCTATCCGGCCAGCTCACGAATGGAATACAAAATTGATCGTGGGATCCCACAAGACTCTCCCCTATTCCCGCTTGTCTCTGTGAAATATGTTCGTGGTCTTCACAAGGTAGATAACCCTCAAGAGAGCCCTCAGCTTCATATATTTACAATTTCTAGATTACGGTTGCGTCTAATTCATGGTACCGGAATTCACATTTACTGGAGTTGAGGTGGAAAAGAACAACAGTCGAGCAGAGGTACAGGACCTTTCCTTCAGTATCGCCAAGACAGAGCGGATGCACTGGAGAATGCCGATAGAGAGGCAAGAGTTGTCTGAGGGTCCGATAAGTTTACAGTCACATGTGATACAACAAGCCGGGATAGTGGTACAGTGGGCAGGTTTTTTACTGGGCGATAACGAAGAAACAACAACACACTTTAAGCAAATGCTGGCGCTTACACAGGCAACGTTCTTTAGAATTCTGATATTATCGATGCCAGGAAAAGTACTTTTGCCTAACGGGGTGAGAAGACTGGCCAAGGGCATCCCATTTCCAACCATGCTATATAGGGCGGAGATACTCACCGTAAGTATTAACATAATGAAAAAGATGCAGATGTTTTGGAATCGAGTTGTCAGATGGACAACCAATGCCTCCTTCTCTACCAACCTGACGGCTTTGTTGGCGGAGGCGTGTTTAGACCTGGTCCGACTCTGTTGAAATTCTTCAATTCGTTTCATATGTATATTTCCTATGGTAATATTATTTATGTCTCTGCTTGGTTATTTCTAGTTTGCTCAGGGAAACTACAGACATTACTACAGTTAGGGTATATTATATTCTCAGTTATATTTCATGATAATGTTTGAGAATTAATACGTATATTTCTTATATTATGTGCGGGATTTCTCAGTTATCTTTCCATGTATAGTGACCTTTTACCGGTCATGTATCATGTGTTATCTTTCTGTTTATTTCGCACACACCACTTCAGATTACGCATATTTTATTGGGATTTCCTTGGTAGTTTTTCAGGGTCAAACATGTTCGCACTTATGTTTCTTACAATGTTTTCCCTATTTTGTTACTGAGTACAAGGAGGACACGCACCTGTATAAATAGCTTGTTGCCGCCTACTTTGTTTTAGTTAATTAAGGATAAGAACAATTACCAATCTACCTTCATACCACAATACTACTCACACAAGCGTACACATAGTATACTCTTAATACTGTTGTATTTTCGTACTCATGCTATAAGATTGTACCAATACACATAATTTGAACATGTTATGAGCCCGGTACATCCATAGCTATATGAATTACAATTACACGCTATCCCCTTTTACCACGAAACAAACTCCTTCCGAAACGAAACAAACCTCTTTTACCGAAAACATCTCCTGTAACATCGAAACATTTTCACTCGAGACGAAACATCTCACGAAACGAAACATCATTCGAAACGTAACACGAAATGTAACATCGGTCGAAACGAATAATTCTTGGCAAATCGATACGAAAAGGTCTTGGCCCTCCTCACAAAAGTCCCAGTTTTCCTCCCTCACTAAATCCGAGTTCTTATGGAAAGTGCTATTTTCTAGCTGCAACCACTCACAAGTGCAAAGCTAAGTACCGGTACATAGCAACCAAAGTCACTTTGCTTTTAGCGAGCAAAAATGGCCACAGCATAAACTACCGTTCCTCCTCTAGAAACTCCTGCATCAAACTCCAGATCTTATGCTAACAACTCCAAATGTAGTTCGGCACCCAGTTACAAATTGAGCTCCATCCCAAAGCTCACTGGCTCTAACAACTACCAGACCTGGCAAGATATCTCAGAATATGACCTTACATTATATAATTGCTGGGACATAGTAACGGAAAAGGAAACTCGACCGGAGGAAGAAGAGGCCGAGGATGGAAATAATAACTATGAAAGATTAGACGAATTCCGTGATCGATACCAATGGGCCTCGGCCTACTTCCTTAAAACGATTGACCCCCAATGGCTTATTTAGTTGGCCACGCACAAAACACCTCCCGCCATCTGGAAAGCGTTCCAAGATAAATTTGTTAGAGAAAACACCACTCCTACTTCGAACAACTCAAGGCTGTCCTCAATACGAAGTACGATACCTCTGCACCTATTGCAGACCATATCAACAAGTACGATACACTCTGGAATCGAATGTAACACCGTTGCTCCTCCTCTTCTGCTGACGACTGATATGCTCTACCATTTGTATTCAAATTGGTATTCGAGTCACCCGAAGCCAAAGCAGCAGTTCTTCTCCGCTCCCTTCCCGAGTCGATGAGTAATATTGTCAACAACCTCCGAACTAAGGAGGACCTTACCTACGACCATGTCTACAACAAGTTGTTGGACATGAGACCCTGGTTTAGCCCGGAGGACGACAAAGCGTATAAAAGCACTGATGTCAAAGGAAAAGGAAGGGAACCTTCCCGGTGACCTGCAGCCACACTTAAGGAATGTACCTACTGCAAAAAGCATTACCCCACTGCTCGCGCTGAGGGACATACCTGGAATGTGTGTAATAAACTCAAGGGCGACAACCAAAAGAAGAAGGAAAAGAAAGCTGTTAGTTCAGCAAAGATCGGCAAAGAAGAAATATCTGAACTGGTCAGTACATCCAGATCCCTCCTCTCTAGGCAAAAGACTCCTCACCCACACAACTGGGTAATCGATACAGGCACCAGCTCACACATGACAAGTAACCTAGACCTTCTTATAAACTTTGAAACAAGTACAGGGACTGTCAAGTTAGGCGATGATTCGGTAATAGAATCCTGTGGCCGAGAAACTGTCAAGCACACGGCCAAAACTTCAAACGGTCATGTAGCCCCTCTATTCCTAAAACATGTTCTCAGGGTTCTGATCTTAGGTCAAAGTATCTTGTTGTCATAGCGCGCTATTGTTTCTTCGGGGAATGGTTTTTCTTTGCGTAGTAAGGGGGCGGATATGTTTGTATACAGGGAGAATAAAAGAGAAGTGATATGGAGAAAGCTTGACGGTCAAGATTATGTTGTGCAAGAAGAGAAAGTAGTGGCGAACAAGATGACTTACCAACTGTCGCATGAAGCCTGTGGACATCCTTCACCATCCTACCTCAAAAGTACCAACTACTCAGAAAATCCAACTATCCCTGAAGTTCCGAAAGACTGGCAGTGTGAAACCTGCATTACGTCCAAATCAACAAAACGTAAATCCGAATCTACAGACAAAAGATGTGAAAAACCCTATGATTTAATCCACTGTGATCTTTGTCGAAAATTCTCAACCCCTTCCTTCGGAAACTCCTGGTACTATGTCAGCTTTATTGATGATTGTATACGGTACACCTAGATTTATCCTCTTAAAGCCAAATCCGACAACGTTAAAGTATTCAACCAATTCATCAAAGAAAGTCACACCCAGGACAACGCTAATATTAAGCGATTCAGGACCAATAATAATGGAGAATATGTTAACAAAGATATGACAATCATGTTTGTAAAACTGGGTATCATACATGACAAAATACCTCCCTACTCTCATGAATCTAATGGCGTTGCCGAACGGTAAAATAGGACCATTATCACATCTACACGCTCTATGTTATCAGGTCTTACACCGCATTTATGAGCCGAAGCAATTACAACAGCTGTATACCTGCGGCACATCCTCCCTAACCAGGAACAAAGTTACAGCCCCGGGCCATAGAAGGATACCTTGTTGGATATACTTCCTCTAACAAAATATACCGTATATACATACCATCATTGCACAAGATCTCAGAAACGCGTCAGCTCCACTGGACAACCAAGACTATACAACCTCTTGATCCCAAGGAACCAGCACCCTCATCAGAGACCTTTGCAACAGTCTACCCACCTTCCTACCAAAGAGCTCCGGCACCCGATACAACTCTACCACTAGAAGCAAATGACAAACCATCCATTGAATTACATACACCTCCACCGCCTGAACATTCTGAAGATCATGACCGTCCACAAACTCCAGAAGAAACACCGGAACCTCCTGTTCAGGAAGTACAAGCAGATAATCCTCCTGAGATACGGACCTGATCTGGCAGAACCGTTCGCCCACCACAATACTTTGACAGAAATGTCTCTGTACCATCTGACGAGGATCCAAGACCTATACCCAAGCAGTGAACAGCTCGCTTAAGGAACAATGGACCCAAGCAATGGACGAGGAGATAAAGGCACTTGAGAAAAGTAGTACTTTCGATGAAGTAGATAAACCTACAGAACGCAAGATTATTGACAGTAAATGGGTCTTTAAGACTAAGCGAAATGCTGATGGTACATTAGAAAGGTACCATGCAAGGGCTGTTGTCAAAGGATTCTCACAAGTACCAGGTTTTGACTTTGATGATACTTTCGCTCAGGTAATCCGATATGAATCACTACGCTTCCTCCTTGCAATATTTGCTAAAAACAAATGACGACCACGGCAATTCGATATCAAATCTGCATTCCTTTATGTTGAGTTAGAAGAAGAAGTCTACATGCGACCGTTACCTAGGTTCGTTAATGGAGACAAAGTATGGCGACTTAACTGATGTCTCTATGGACTTAAGCAATCTGTGAACAAATGGTACCTCTCCTCCCTAGATATTTAACATCCTAAGGTTTTACGACATTCGCCCTTGACCCATGCATGTTTGTTCACTGTAAACACGACATATACCTATCGGTTTACTTTGATAACATCGCTATATACTCGGCCAACACTCCTCAAGCTACTTCTCATATAGAAGACCTGAAAACGGCATTTGAGATCAAAGACTTAGGGGAAGGTACTTTCCTACTTGGCCTTCACATCACCTATACAACAGATGGGATACATCTTACCCAGCAACGATACATCCAGATAGGCCTTGAGCGAAATGGAATCGAAAACTCACGGCCAGTCTCTACCCCCTTACCCACAGGCATTCAACTACGGAAAGGGACAGTGGATGAACAGATACTGGACACGTCAATATACCAATCGATAATTGGATCACTCTTGTATCTGACAACTGGTACCAGACCCGATCTACCGTATACAACATCCTTTTTCTCACTTTTTTCTTCCTGAACGACCGAAATCCACCTAAAGGCAGCTAAACACGTCGTTCGGTACATTCATGGTACAAAAGACAATGGACTCTTCTACCCTTGTACAACTACAAACGCTATGAACACCTATGTGGATGCGGACTTTGCAGTTGGTCCTGATACCTGCCGCTCCTTCCAAGGGTATGTTATTCTCTTCAATGATGCCTGTATATCCTGGCGGTCCAAGAAGCAAGCCTCAGTTGCAACAACTACTGCGGAAGCAGAATATGTACCTATGTCCCTTGCAGCAAGGCAAATCCAATAGTACATCAAAGGTCTTAGTGACATCCAGCTTACAACACCGATCGCTTTACATGCCGACAATACCGGCGCAAATTTTCTGGCAACCAACCGTCAACTTAATGAACGAACCAAACATATTGATATCCATTTTCACAAAATACAAGAAGAGATCGATACCACTTCTTTCACACTCTTGAAGGTTGCGTCATAAGAAATCCTTGCTGACATTTGTATCAAAGTACTTGCGACACCAGCACATGAACGGATGATGAGATTGTTGGGCTGTAGATAATGAGGGGAAGTGTTGAAATTCTTTAATCCGTTTCATATGTATATTTCCTATGGTAATATTGTTTATGTCTCTGCTTGGGTATTTCTAGTTTACTCAGGGAAACTAGAGACATTACTACAGTTATGGTATATCATATTCTTGGTTATATTTCATGATAATGTTTGAGAATTAATGCGTATATTTCTTATGTTATGTGCGGGATTTCTCGGTTATCTTTCCCTGTATAGTGACCTTTTACCAGTCATGTATCATGTGTTATCTTTCCATTTATTTCGCACACACCACTTCAGAATACGCATATTTTATTGGGAGTTCCTTGGTAGTTTTTCAGGGTCAAACATGTTCGCACTTATGTTTCTTACAATGTTTTCCCTATTTTGTTACTGAGTACAAGGAGGACACGCACCTGTATAAATAGCTTGTTGCCGCCTACTTTGTTTTAGTTAATTAAGGACAAGAACTACTACCAATCTACCTTCATACCACAATACTCCTCACACAAGCGTACACATAGTATACTCTTAATACGGAGTTGTATTTTCGTACTCATGCATTAAGATTGTGCCAATACACATATTTTGAACTGACTCTACCTACTACAAGCGTCACTGATGGCAGCAGTTGGCATATCGTCTTCCATCCCAGGGAATAACATCACCACAACAATGCTGCCTGGGGGCTTCCTGTGCTAGACAGCTTTTGATCCCCGACCAAGAGGAGGTAGGCTTTTGACAGAAGCAGTGGTCTACGCCCAAAGGTTTGGGACTCAACTTCTACCACCTCAGTCCAGGTCTGCCTCCCAATTGATGAAATAGGGGCTACAGTTGCAGGGATATACCAGTCAAGGCCTTATCCAGTAAAGCAAAACAGACTCGCGATGTTACATGAGGATGCAGTGAAGGCGTATATCGAGGACAGGCAGTGGATTAGGAAAGAGATACATTAGATATGGGTACCGGAAGCATACCTGGTGTACTATATTTATCGACCGCCATAGCACGATTGCTGGACTTTCATGATGCTTCCAAAATTCCAGGCTGGTAGGATACACCAGATGAGATCGAACAAGAGTTATTTAAGAGGGAAGGCAAGCTGGTCGAGCCTGGACCAGGATCCGACTTGTGACCTATATCTACAGTCAATTCAGACCTTGCAAGACGTGATTACTATTTGCCCTGGCCTGGCACGGCCAAAGGAGGGGGCAAATCACGGAATGTTTGACATGAGCCCAGGCTCAGCCCAATGGGAAAGAGGGGATAAGAGGAAAGCCCTGATGAAGGGTATTGTTTCCTTTGTAACGCAGAATAGGTTGAACTCACCAGTTAGGTTGCGAATTTTTCCGTTTGCGAGAGACTTGGACCTGAGGTCGTGTTTTTGAATTTTCGCCCTGTAGCTGATGCCTTGATGTTTATGATAGTATTTCTATTGTTATTTGTTATTGTATGAGGGAGGTGAAGTTTCTTATATTAATGGAGTTTTTAGGCTATACCTCGAGGTGAATGCAGGGATTTTCCTTTACTTAGTACGAATAAAACCCCGGATTTAACAAAAAAAAAAAAATTCATCACAGCTAATTAGAGTCCAATTTGGACAATTCGTTGTTAATATTCAGTTAATATCTTACTCTTAGCACCCTGGGTGTCAGAAATCGAGTGCTGTAACAGATACTTAGTTTATATACCATGTGCTTGTACTGTTATTGCAAAGTTATCTTAGGTGTATGTTACCATCCTTTACTATCAGTAAAAGCTCTAACAGGTAACTACATCACTCTAGACATATGAATAATGACTGAGTCATTCTTGATATCCTTTGAGTGTAGTCTTGGTAAGTGTAATGTAATGCTGATCTCAGAGAGCAAAGGAAGAGTACTATCATAACTAATAGTATAAGTCAGGGATCCACTATTGGTGTTAGCCGTGTGCCAGCATTGTATTGATAGCCAAACCTTATGGCTCCTATCATACAATACCAATAGTAGGACAAGTATAAAGAGTTAAAGTAGTTGTATTGGCAAAAGGTTAGATAGTTGCGTAAAGAGTCCAAACAAGAGGTTCTTTTTCCTTTTTTTTCTTTTATTTCTTTTATTTTCATTTATTTTCATTTATTTTCATTTATTTTCATTTTTTTTACTTTTTTTTACTTTTTTTTTACTTTTTTTTACTTTTTTTTACTTTTTTTTACTTTTTTTTACTTTTTTTTACTATTTTTTCTTTTTTTAATTCTTATAATTACTTGTCAAGATACAAGAATTGTGCATGCATAGTGCGATATGGCATAAATAAAACTTGAATATTAAAACTCCCGCTTACCCTAGGGATCAAAATCCATACTCACAGGACTCTCTGGTATAGGCCTAACTGAACATCTCGCCTACAAGCAAACAAACAGCCTGCTGGCCAAGGGGACAACCGGTTGAAAGTGAAAAGCAGGAAAGCAGGACAGGATAAGGAAAGCCCACAGTAGAATCTCAAAAGATCTCATGCCAATGTGAAGCAGAAGATAAAAGAAAAATAAGCCACTAAATACACCATTCTAAGAAGCAAGCGGAAAAGAGAAATAATATTGGAGGGGGGAAACAATAACTTAAGGAATCAACTTGACCCTTGGTTAAACCAAAGTCAACCACTTACAAGGAAACTGTAGAAGACTAGGAAGGGGTATCAGGGCCTTATAACTATAGTCGAGAGTCGCTGGCAGATAGGAAACGTAGCCTAGCTGATGGACTGATGCTAGCTATGAGTGTAGGCATAGTAGTAAGGGTATCAGCCAAGGCAAGCACAGGAGGAGGCGGACGAGGGGTGAGGCAAACATCAGAAACAGACAACCAGTCAGAGTAAGGCTGCTGTTTGGCTGAATTGAAGAGACAAATAGCAATGACTGAAGTGAAGACTGTAGAGCTACTAAACGAAGCTTTTGATACTGCAGTGCCACAAACTGGGGGCGCTATATTTCGTAGATGTCCGATACCTACAGTGCAGACTGAAAACCTGTGGAGAGCACTTGGTGACTGTGCAAGTGCTTTGTTAGGTAGCAAAGTGAAGGCGGAGAGATGCGAGAGGAGGAACCATTATCCCCTAGGAAAAACCCAGACCAGGCAAGACCAGTGGAATAGAGAGGGTTGACGAGGAGGGAAGTAGCAATCATCCCCTTAGGTTAAAGGGCAATGATAGGGGGGGAGAGGGTGTGAGGAGGTATCGTGAGAAACATGGGTAGTGTTGCATTTTCAAACACAAGGAGGATAGGGGGTGCGGAGCATGTCCTAACAATAGGTTGACTATAGGTCCTTATACAGGCACTGATCCCTCAACCCTAACCCTGGTAACTCATAATTAAAAGCCCCACTATCAGCATAACCTTTCCAAAGTCCTACTATCAAATCAATTACCTGCCTTTTATGAGTTGACGGCACAACATACTAAACTAATGATTACCCATAAAACACATCAGGTACTCTAAAGTTCACCCATGTGCGAAACTTACAACTCATTATGTGAGTCATGTACCAAAGATATTATATCATATGACTCTTAAGTGACAGTTATGAAATATATTAACCATAATAAACTAACAAAGACTGTGCAAGTACATATTATATGAAACCCTAGAACTACAAGTGAGTGATAGTAGAAAATATAACTAACCTTTCACTTATAACTATGTGTCATATGAAATCCAACCTACTTATTAACTAATCATGATATTAGCCCCCTTCTCCCCCTATACTTGAGTCCCATCAGGCTTGTAACCACATTATTGTTACTTATTCTGTAAACATATCGATTTTGATTTTGAACTTCTTACCTTGATATACAGGTGACTGTGAATTCCTTCTGACTTCTTCCAAAGTGGTGTTTGCCATTCAGATTGTACAGTCTCATTTGGCAATCATATCTTAATATGTCCACATACCTTTTCTTTATACCTCAATTATGGCTTCAACATTGCTCTGTTCTTCTTCTAGGCTTGACTTCTGTCATTTCAGGCTTTGCATATCTGCAATTGAACTGATTTTTATTTTTTCACCACCTTCTTCACTGTACTATGTTCCACAATTATGTTCTATTTCCTTAGACAGGATTCTTGATTAAAGGTGGTATGTCTTTATCCTTTCTAAGGCAAAACCTATTATGGAACTTGTCATATCTGTGATTACAAGAAGTGTCCTTGAAATAATATTGCCAAGATCTATACCTCTAAAGTAAGAGCAGTTTGCATAACTTTAGTAGTTGAGTAAACTAATTGCTTCCTTCCTTATAGTATATGTAAATGTTATAATGATCTTCATAACAGGGAGTCTATGAATCAGATTTGTATTGTCACTTTTTCTGTCTCTTATCAAGTGTGGTCTATGATGGACATGTAAGTGTGATAGACTACAGGTTATCACCAAGACTATCATCTAATGTGTTACAAACCTATCCTTAGTCTGCCGGACAAGGCACACTGTCTTCTATAACAGCAACAGGAAACGATACGTACCGCTTGTCTTACAGCTCTTCCAGACTCGTAGCCTTATGTCGCTTGGGGAATGCGGGGTCCTTTCACTCCTAGCCTGTGCGACTGCTCCTTAGCGATACGTTCTTGAAATCACCCTTCGGTCGGTGATGTAAACGGATGGTCGTAATAAGAGTAGAGTATAGATTGAACTAATAGGTAAAATATAATATAGGAAGTAACTTAGGTGGGTGCGTGAAGAGCTAGCTATCTGTGTCCGTGACCGTCCTTATATAGGTGCTCTTCCCACAACCCTAACCCTGGTGACTTTACTATGAGTCACCACCTTACTATGACTGCCGTGTGAGTCATAGTATACAATCCCCATGGTATCCAATTTCCATAAAAGGTCATGGGCGCTAATCGCGTCCCATGCGTGAAACCTCTGACTCATACTTGGAGTCAGGTGCGAAAGTCATAACATCATATGACCTCACAATCGTGAATCATGAACCCATAAACATAAATCAAATCAAACATCATAATCATAAATGATCTCACAAATCGTGAGTCATGTGAAATATTCCATATTGCTAAGTCACGATTTGTGACAATAGCTCCTCTCTCCCCTCAGCTTGAGTCCCATCAAGCTATTCACCAAGTTTCATTACTTGGTTCCCAAATCTTCCCGCATCGCGACGGAACTTCCGTAAAATTTGTTCCGTTGTGCGTAACTGCTTCCTGACCATCTCCAATGTCAGATCTGCCACCTCGATAGTTCGTTTTTGGTGCGGAATGGTGGCTTGTTGCGCTTCGAGGGTCTCCTCCTGGAGTCTGATCATTCCTTGGGCCTCATCCAGTTGGATTTCTAAACCCGAAATTTTTCTTTAGAGGCATTCGATATCTGCCTTCGTGTGTTGGCTTTCGGTATCATTGTTTCGGGTTTCCTCGCCCCTCTCCAACCGCCCCCTCCTGGCTTTTGTGCGCTGCGCATCCTTCCTGCTCAGTTCTTCTCTTTTACCCCACGCCTTGGGGTAGTATCCCGCCCGGAGCTTCGCATCCCGGTGGGCTCGACAATTATTTCAGTAGCACTCCTCCCATCTCGTTTCTGCATGTAGTTGTTTTGGCCAGTAACTGGCCCCTTCCTTGTCTTCTCTATGGACGTTGCAATGCTCGTCCTCGCATGCCGTCCAGCTCATCGCGTTGTGTTCTGATGCCCTTTGCCGGTCCTCTACCGTCGCATTGCCTGGGCTAGTCGACGTGATTTCTCGTATTGGGTTTCCCCACCCGTCGTTCGTTGCTTCTTGTTTGATTTCTTCCCAGCCTTAGTTTATCTGGGTATCGTTCGTGGAGGTGTTCGATTGCATTTTCCGCGTGTTTAAAGATTTCCGCTGGGTACCAAACTTTATCGTGATCAGGAGAGTATCCTGTCCACTTCGCTCGATATTGGAGTCTTCCGTAATGTAGTCGTGAATCGACCGTTTCTTCAAGTTCATATTCCGTTTCGCCTTCGATTTCGATTGGTGGTGGTGGTGCCTGGATCTGTGATGGGAATCTTTGGTCTTGGTAGGGTTCGAGAAGTAAGATGTGGATGGTGTTGTGTATTCTCATCGATGGGGGAAAGTCCAGCTTATATGCACTGTTCCCCACTCTTGCCAAGATTTTGAAGGGCGCTATCTTTCTGTAATTGGGTTTCTTGCATGGTCTTGTGGTCCTTACATTCCTTGGTAGGAAACATACCATATCTCCTGGTTTCAAATTCTGATCGGGTTTTCTGTGTTGATCGTAATTTTCTATCTGTCGAAGTTGTGCAGCCACCATTTCCTCGCCTATGGTATCGTGCTATTGGTTCATTTCGTTCGCCGGAATCTTCCGATACGGTCTCAGATGACCACTTGGGTCATGTTTCGGGTGCTGTCCGTAGTTAGCAAAGAAGGGTGTTGTCTTAATTGTTTCTTGTTGTCCGTTATTGTATGAGAACTCCGGAAAAGGTAATAGTTGGTTCCAATTATCCTGTTGATAATTGACGTATGCCCTCAGGTATTGTTCCAGGATAGCATTGGTTCTTTCTGTCTGTCCATCCCTTTGTGGATGGTAAGCCATGCTCAGTTTTCTTTCGATTCCCAACCTCAGCGCAGTTTCCTTCCATAGGTCCGAGGTGAACAGTGTCCCCCTATTGGTGATGATATCTTGCGGTAGTCCGTGGAACCGAAAGATTTCTTTTGCAAAGGTTTGCGCGAATTGTTTTGTTGTCATATCTTTCTTGCATGCAACAAAATGACTCATTTTTGTCAGTCTGTTGATGACTACCAAGATGGCGTCATAGCCGTCCGATTCTGGTAAATCTATGACAAAATCTATCAAAATCGACTTCCATGGCTTATCGGGTGCTTCGTTTGATTGTAGTTGGCCATACGGAGCATGTCGGGATGATTTCGTTCTTTGACAAACGTCGCAGTTCTTGACATATTTCTTGATCGTTTCCCGCATTCCTGGCCAGTAGTAACTGCCACTGATGAGTTCCGTGGTCTTTGCTGTCCCTCGATGTCCTGCTTGTAAAATGTCGTGATTTTTTATGATAGGTTCTGTTCTTATCTTCTCCTCTTCTGGTACCCAAATCTTGTTCTGGTACCAATGGCATTCATCCTTCTATTGGCATAGCCCCAAGGCTACATCCTTCTTCTCTTTTGTTCCTTGTTCGAGTCCTTTCCTTATCTCTTGTATGTGCGGGTCCCTCCCGCTCTGTTCCTTAAGGTTTCTCAAGTCTTCTCCGTGAAAGCTAATCGTATCCATTTCCTGTATCCTTATCTCCTCAAAGTATTTTTCTTGTGGTAATAGAATCCTTTGTTTCTGTTTGATCCTGTCGTCATCTTCTTCTGATGCATCTTGACTTCTTCTGGTCAAGGCGTCTGGCTTGCCGCTTTCCTTTCCTAGCCGATATTCGATTCGAATATTGTATTGGCTTAACTTCTCGCTCCACCGGATCTGTCGTTCGTTGAGATCTAGTGTTGTTGTGAAAGGGACCAGATTCTGATGGTCAGTGAGGATCCTTGTCTTGTGATGGCTTCCCAACACATATCTTCTCCATTCCTTGAGTGCCTGTACTATGGCCAAAAGTTCTTTGTCGTGAATATCGTATTTGCATTCCGCATTCGTCCTTGTTTTTGATCGGAATGCCACGGGTCACCATTTCTCGTCTTCGCACAGTTGCCATAGAATTCCTGAAAAGACATACTTCGATGCATCGGTTTCAATCATAATCGGTCTTTCCGGATTGTAATGGGTGAGGACGGGTGCTGACGTTATTTTTTGTATTATCGTATCGAACGCCTCGCTTTCTGCTGTACCCCACTCCCATTTTGCATTTTTCTTTGTCAGATTGTATAGAGGTTTTGCTGTCCTGCTAAACCCCTCAATGAATCTTCGGTAAAAGTTGCAGAATCCCATGAATCTTTGGATATCGGTTTTGTTTTTCGGAATCGCCCATTCCCATATGGCTGCCGTGTTGATTGGATCCATCCGCACTCCTTCTTGGTCAATAATAAACCCTAAGTATTCCACTTTTGTCTTGTGGAATTCGCACTTAGTTGGCCTGATTCTCATTCCTGATTTTCCAATCGCTTCCTGGATTTTTCCCACGTCTTTCTGGTGCTGCTCAATTGTTTCTGAGTATACCAGTACGTCATCCAAATATACTATGCAGCATATGTCCCAGAATCGGTGTAACCTTTGATTGATCCATCTCTGGAATGTTGCCAGTGCATTGGTCAAGCCGAATGGCATTACCAAGTATTCGTAAGTTCTGAATCGTGTCGCGAATGTAGTTTTCCATTCGTCTACTCTCTTGCTCTGCACGTTGTGGTATGCATCTTTAATATCCACCTTCGTAAAGTATCGGGCGCTATTTAGCCTATCCAAGGCTTCGCCGATGTGTGGCAGTAGGTACCGAACCTTTTTCGTGACTTCATTAAGTCCTCGGTAATCCACGCATAGTCGTAATTTTCCGTCCTTCTTTTTGATGAAAAGGATGGGTGCTCCTGTTTCCGCTAAGGAGTCTCGTATCCATCCCCGTTTCAGATTCTGTTTTAAATCGCTTCTCAATTCTTCCAATTCTGCCGCTCCTAGTGGATACAACCTTTGTGCCGGGATTGTCTCTCCCTTTTCAAGGTTAATCTCGTGGTCCACTCCTTTTCTGTAAGGCGGTAACGTGGTTTTTTCTTTCTCTTCAAAGAGATCCAGGTATTGGTGATATACCTCTGGTATCATCTGGCCCAAGGGTTCTTTCCCTTGATACTTTTTGGCCTTAATAGCCAGCTCAGTACTGACATTTATTGCCTTCAAATCGCATTGGCCGTCCTCCTGGTTCCACTTTAGAATGCCAGTGATCTCTCCTCTTCTTTAGAACTTCCCAAAGGCTTGGGCCGAGATCTCGCTAATCTCTATTCGTGTCTGGTCCTTTTTTGTTTCTTCCCGGGTACCTTCTGATTCGTTTCTGTCCCGGTCTCTTTGGTGGTCCGTACTTCCGAATCCTTGGTCTTCTCATTCAGTCTTTGCAAGTACTTCGACCTCCTTGCATTCCCCGTCCAGGTATCTTTCACATATCAGTTGTGCTATCCTGTCACCGGAGTTGACTGAGTAGTCTTCGTCCCCGAGGTTCACCATTACTACCTTCAGTTCACCAGTATAATCCACATTTATTACACCAGCGTTGGTTCTGAGAGTGTTCTTGACTGCTAACCCGCTTCGTGGTGCAATGCGCCCATAAGTGCCATGTGGTCATCCGATGGCTATTCCGGTTCAGATAACCTCTTGCCCTTTGGCTCGTAACGTTGCTCTTTCGTTTGCGCACAGGTCGTGTCCTGCCGACCTCAGTGATCCTCTCGCAGGCATCATTGCCTCTTTAGTCAACCTTTTGACTAGGATCTGTTTATCCGTTTTTGCCTGAACCGGTGAGAACTTTATATCTAAGTTCTCCTCCCGGGCTTCTGCTTCTGGGACTGTAAAGACCCTCGGTGACTCTTTTAAACACCAGGTCGTGCATCTCTCACTATCAAACGTGATGGTCCCCTTTCCCCAATCAATTGAGGGGCTATGTTCTCTTGACCATGGCATTCCAAGAACTGCTTCATGGTTTTGTAAATTTGCCAGTTGGAAGGTGATCATTTCCCTATGGCTACAGATGTCCATAGGTACTGTCGTCATATGAGTAACTGGACCCATCGCGCTGAGTTTGCCGTCCGCCAGGTAAATCTCTCGTTGTTTTCTGGGTTTCGCAATGGGCATGCCGTAATTTTCGCATACCTCCTTATCAATAAAGTCCTCAGTCGCTCCTGAGTCAATCATTGCGTTGATGCTGATAATCTTGTCCCTGCCATGTAGTCGCATTTTTACCCTGACATGGTCGTTTTCGTGTTCCCGTGATTCAATGTTGTTTAGTGCCGCGTAGAAGTTTCGTATCTCGATGGGTTTTTTTTCCCCTTGTCTCTCAGACCATCGCTTACTGGGGACCGTCGTCTTTTTCCTCTTTGTTCTTTTCGGTTTTGAGATCCATTTTACGGATTGCTGTTCTTTGTTTCCATCGTGGCTTCTGAACCCGACTGACTGTCCTCGCCGGGTATTCTTTTTCGTCTTTTGGGTTGGTGCAGTTTCTCATCATGTGTCCTGGGTTCGCGCATGCCATACACAGATTGTTGTTTCTTCTCCGCCAGTATTCGGTCTTTGATATGATAAGAGCTTGTCTTCGCCTAGTCGCATCTAGGGCCATTGGATCTCCACGAGGCTCCTTTAGTTGGTGGGTCTTGAAGGTGCCGTCATAATTTCTGGCGTTGTCGTATGTTTTGGTCTTTGACTTTCCTTGGACATGTTTGATAACGTCCAAACGGTTTTCATGATTAATGGCCCATACCGCCATTTCTTCGGTCGTCAGGAAGTCTTGAGCCCTCATGGCCCATGCGTTCTGAATTTCTTCGTGTAAGCCTCTTTGGAAGGCCCTGCCCAGGGTTGCTTCGTCGTATTCTGCCTCTGTTGCCAATAGTCGCAACTCGTTCTAGAAATCAGTTTCATTCCTTCTCCCTTGCTTGATTTTCTGGATTTTATTTCTTGCCATTTCCCTAACATCCACGTCGCCGAATTGGATGCGTAGAGTGGCTTGAAATTCTGCCCAGTTACTCCATGTGGCTGAGGTCTTTCCTTCCACATATGGAGTAATCCATTTGCTGGCTGATTCTCTTAGTAGGGATTTGGCGAAGTCAACTTTCATCCGTCTTCGTTTTCTCCACATCCTAGTGCTGTGTAGTATATTGCAAGTTGGACTAGCCATGCTCAAAGTTTGGTACGGTCCCCTGTAAATGCATCCGGGGTTTTGATTTTTGGCCTTCGTACCGTCTGTTCTTGTTGATTTTCCTGAACCGTTCTGATCAAGTATTGGAGTTCTTCTCTCGTGAGAGTTATCGTATCCGCTGCTCCTGCTACCCCCGACATTCTGTGTAATGGGGATGCTCCTAGGCTTACTGACCCTGATCTTGATCTTGCTTCCGCGATGACCGGGCTTGGAGGTCTTGGGGATCCTTCTCGCGATATTTCGCTTATGGCTTGTCCAAGTTCTGCTTGTAGTCCTAAGAAAGTCAGTGGATCGTTGAAGTCTGGTACTTCTGTATCTGCGGGTGAATCCGTTTTGTTTTCGTTAAGTGTCGCAAAAGACACAACCAAATGTTACAAAACTATCCTTAGTCCGCCGGAGAAGGCACACTGTTTTCTTTAACAGCAACAGGTAACGTTACGTACCGCTCCTCTTACCGCTCTTCCGGTCTCGTAGCCTTATGTCACCTAGAGAATGCTGAGTCCTTTCACTCCTAGCCGGTGCGAATGCTCCTTAGCGATATGTTCTTGAAATCACCCTTAGGTCGGTGATGTAAACGGATGATCGTAATAAGAGTAGAGTATAGATTGAACTAATAGGCAAAATATAACATAGGAAGTAACTTAGGTGGTTGCGTGAAGAGCTAGCTATCTGTGTCCGTGACCCTCCTTATATAGGTGCTCTTCCTACAACCCTAACCCTGGTGACTTTACTATGAGTCACCTCCTTACTATGACTGCCGTGTGAGTCATAGTATAACAAACATTCTATGACTCACAATCCGAGTCATAGTATACAATCCCCATGGTATCCAATTTCCATAAAAGGTGATGTGCGCTAATCGCGTCCCATGCGTGAAACCTCTGACTCATACTTGGAGTCAGGTGCGAAAGTCCTAACATCATATGACCTCACAATCGTGAGTCATGAACCCATAAACATAAATCAAATCAAACATCATAATCATAAATGATCTCACAAATCGTGAGTCATGTGAAATATTCCATATTGCTAAGTCACGATTTGTGACATAATGCCAGGATTGTTCGTCCTTGAGTGGAGTCTACCATGGGTACAATTTTGCCTGTTATCCCCTCTTGGATATCTTGGATGCTGGTGATGGAAAGGTTCAACTATGATGCTGGAATAGTTCAAGGTTTCTGCTAGGTGGTATATTTTGTTGTAATTGAGTAAGTAAGCAGTCCACTTTACACTTTATTACAAGCGCCTTTGGTATGTCTGTAGGATAATGAGTACTTAAAGTTTGTTCTTGCTTTCTTTATCTATCTTGATAGAAGGAGGTGGTAATGGTCTTGGTGTCTGGAATTAGTTATTTTGGTAAGGTTACATATGGGAGATATAGAGGTTATTGTGGACCTTCTTTTTTTTGGATAAAACCAATTTATGGGCACTTGTAACCAGTTTTGCCAGGATCTTGAATGGACTGATTTACTTGTATTCCGACTTATTAGAAAATCATGTAGTTCTGCTAATGATTTGCAGCAACCAGAAGACATCATTGAACTTGAGATTTGGATCTGATTTTGAAGTTGATTGTAGTTTTCCTTCTATCATAGTTGCGTGGAGACAATTTTCTGAAAAAGTATTGCTTCCAGCAAACCTATTGGTTTCTTAGGAGTTGTCTCTTTTGGTAACATATAGCTAATTTCCTCATGTTCTAAATATTATCCATAATTTGCATAGAAGGGTGTGGTATTGATATTTTCTTATTTTCCATTATTATATGCGAATTCTGGAAGTGGTAGTAGGTTTACCTAATTGTCCAGTCATTAATTGATGCAAGCAGGTAGGTATTATTCCAGAATACCATTCCCCCTTTCAGTCTGTCTATCGGTTAGATCATAATATACAGTTCTCAAACTCCTCTTGATTATTAAGGATTTAGTGGACTCCTTCTATGAGTTTCATTTGAACTCTGGATCTCCATCAGTGCTGATGTCATGAGGCATTCCATGTAGGTAGACTATTTCCTGCATATATATTTTGATAAAGTCTTTATAGTTCATATCGATATTTCAAGATACGAAATAAATTACTTGCATTAATTAGTCAATAACAACTAATATAGCCTTATAACTATCATTTTGTGGAAGAGTAGTAATAAAATCTGTTATTATCAATGGCAGTAGGTAGTGTGGTAGTTTGTTGGACTATGGTCGTCGATAGAGTTGATACCTTATTGCATTTGCCCTCTGGCAGAGGATGCAATTCAGGAAATATCATTTGATATTGTCTCACATTTGGGCCAAGTAGTATTGTTTGGCTAGGAGGTTTATTCTCATGCTTGTCCTACCTTGTGGAGTCATTAGTGCATTATGGTTTTCTCATATAATTGGAATATATATTGTTTCCTCCTTAGGTCCCAAGCTTTTGCCTTGATATCAGAGCGATCCATCCTGCATGTACACAATCAAAGCACTACTCATTTTATATCCTTGTCTCCTTTTTCTAAAGCATTGTTTATTACCTGTATTTTCTTATTATTCTTGCTTGTTTTGCAGATTCTAGAGTCTTCTTCTGGAAACTTCACAAACTTCGTTTCTTTGAAAGATAATTCTATTGGTAGTAGGAAATATTATTTCCTTTGAATTTACATGGTATCATTTCCTGGAACATCTTCTACTCTTCATATCTGGGTATGCAGTTTTTGTTCTTCCTTTGCAGGTCAATAATGTTTATTGAGATTGTATTGACTAATGGTTTCATGTGAGCAAATCTGGCAGTTGTTGAGCACATTTGTGATTAAGAATACTATAAGGTTTCTGAAGGTTATAAGAACTAGTACTAGATGTTGACATCCATTTGTATATTTCCTCAAGGATTTAATAGCTTGCAAAATCTCCCTCCCTGGCCTCAGCACATTTGATGCCTGCGCTACCCTAACCCAGGAGGTTCGCTCACGACAACACCCCAATAGGAAAGTCTCCTGCCTCTTCCTGGACATCAAAGGAGGCTTCGATAACATATCCGCCTCCTCTTTGACTCATCTGCTACGCTCGATAGGCATCCCAAGATACATGATCTCTTGGGTCCGCTCCTTCCTCACTGACCGACACTGCTGCCTGCTCTTTGAAGGGCCACCTGCAACCTTCTCCCCAGTATCTGTTGTGACCCCGCAAGGCTCCCCTATCTCTCCATTGTTGTTTGTGATTTACGTTTCACGTTTACATGTTTCCTTACCCCAAGGGGTTATTTTTTCCTATGTTGATGATTTATCTGTTACTGTTTCCTGTGTCACCTATAGAAGGAACATTCAGGTACTTCAACAGGTGTTTTCTCTAATTACCCACAGGGCAGCCAAGCTGGAGGTTTCTTTCCCAGTTCCTAAGACTTAGCTCATCCAGTGGCGCACACACAAGGATCGCTCCACTATCTCCTGCTCACCCATTGGGCTCATTGGGTCTTTCTTCCCCCCTTCTGCATCAGTACGTTGGCTAGGCTACTGTTTCATACCTACCATGGAAACCACAACCCACTTCCTCAAAAGGATCGCCTTCGCTCAAGCAGCTTTCTCAATCATTAAAGTTCTCACACCACCTGGAGTAGGCCTATCGCATTACCTGGCAAGGAAACTCGCCTCAGACCTGGTCCTCCCTATCTTCACTTATAGTGCTGACCTGTTCTCACCCTCTCCGGTCACCATGGACAAGATGACCACGCTTTGGAACAGAGTACTCCACTGGGTCACCAACTACATCTCCTCCACCCCATTTTGCATAATAAACTGTGAAGCCGGCCTGGCTCCTATCTCCTACCTGCTCACACACAAATGTTGCATGGCTGCCCTCCACATCGCCTGCTCTTCACCTCTCATCAACCCAGCAGCCGCCAGGTTACCTCCCTCTTTTCCCATCTCAGACTACTCTAAAACAAGACTTGACTCCCGTCACACACTCCAAGGGCTCAAGCAAAACTACATACCCCTACCGTGGGACTGATACTAACCCCCTTACCTCTCTAGGCGTCACCTACCCCTTGATGTACTTTGTCACTCCCTCCTTCCCTTCATACCCACTGTAGGGAACTTCCCACTTGCCTCTCCTTACCTGCTTCCTGCAGACATCCTCCACCCAGAACCGACAACCAGGAGTTACCCCTTCCGCAACAATACCTGTAAGGCACTCCTTCTCAAGGACGGGACCCTCCAGGCTCCCCCTCCCCTCTACTACCGCTATGCACCTCGCCTGTCTCCCCACCCCTTCATGGACTTGGACAAGTTCGCTGCTAGTAGGATCCAACAAATGCGGGCTGGGAAAAGCTACCTGGCCGCCAACACATCATGGGACGACCCTGACCCCCTCACCCTTTGCTCCTACTGCGAGGAGGAGGAAGAGACCATGATCCTGGCAATCCTCCAATGTCCTGCCAAAGCCTCTTTTCGCCTCCGCCATCTCCCTGGCCTTGGCAGCCTAGGCGCTGGCTTTCCACTCTGATCCTCAGTGGACCTACTACAGGCCCTTGGCGCCTAGATTTTGGAATCTGCAACTGGATTCCCCGCTCAGATGCCGGCCCGCGGGCTACCCTCACCTTAGGACAGCCTGTCTGCCCTACGCCACTAACTTTTACTCCCTTATGTCGTTATGATTTTCCTTACTTTGTTTGGAATTTTGTGATTTTCTTTCCTTATTTGACGAGCCTCCATTGTTGGAGCAGTGACGGTACCGTTACAACTGGGAGATAGGATTTTGATATTTCTTTTGTTTGTTTGTATGAGATTAACATTTCGTTTTTGCCATAGCTAGCGCTGCATGCAGGTTCCTGTATGTTAACAGAGAATATATGAATTCAATAAAAAAATAAAATATCTTGCAAAATTATTATTAGATTCTTGTCATGTATTTTTAAGTTGTATTCTCCAGGTGTTATAGTCTTTGACTTTAATGCTATAGGCAGTCATTTTTATTCAGGTTCCTTTTGTGATTATATATCAGATGATACATACTTAGATTTAGTTTTATTTTTTATTTTATTTATCTCATATATTTTCTGTTAACATACAGGAACTTGTATGCAGCGCTAGCCATAGCAAAAACGAAAGGTTAATCTCTAACAAATAAAGAAAAGAAATATTAAAAACCTATCTCCCAGTTCTAACGATACTGTTACTGCTCCCAACATGGTGCGTAATCAAGTAAAGAAAGAATATAATAAAATCCTAAACAATGTTAGGAAATTCATAACAACTCGAGAGAATTAAGGTCAGTAAAAGAGGGCAGCCAAGCTGTCCTACGGTGAGGGTGACCTAGCGGCCGGCATAGATGGTGGGACTCCAGTTGCAGATTCTAAAATGTAGGCGCGAAGGGCTTCTAGAAGATCCACTGAAGACCAGAGTGGTGAGCCACGACCAAGACTGCTGATGCCAAGGAGGTGGTGGAGGCGTATGGAGGCCTTGGCGGAACAATGGAGGATTGCATGAATGATGGTCTCCTCCTCTTCGCAATAGGAATAGAGGTAGAGGTGGCCAGGGTCGTCCCATGATGTTTGGGCAGCCAAGTAGCTTTTACCAGAGCGTATTTGGTGAATTCTTCCAGCAGTAAACTTATCTAACCCTATGAAAGAGTGTGAGGACAGCCGTGGTGCGTAGCGGTAGTAGAGTGGAGGAGGTGTTTGAAGTGTCCAGTCTTTGAGAAGGAGGTCCTTACAGGCATTCTTGAGGAAGTGATAGCTTTTGGTTGTTGAGAGTAGGGGTAGAATGTCTACTGAGAGCAGGTAAGTGGAGGCCAAAGGGAAGGTCCAGACAGTGAGTATCTAGGGGAGATGTGTGTGACACAGTGCGTCAATGGGGAGGTGGTGCCTAGGGAGGAGATAGGGCTCGTAACGGTTCCAAGGGAGTGGTATGTAGTTTTATTTGAGCTCTTGGAGTGTAGAACGGGAATCGGTTCCAGAGGCAGAGCTCTCTGAAATAGGAAAAGAAGGTGTTAGCATGGCAGCAGCAGGGTAAATGAGGGGTGAGGAGCAGGCAAGACGAAGGGCCAGCATGTGCCGCTGGTGTGGAAGCAGGGAGTAGATAGGAGCCAGACAGGTATCACAATTTAATATAGAGATGGGGGGGGAGGAGAAGCAGTTAGTGACCCATCGAAGCACTCGGTTCCAAAGAGTTGTCATCTTGTCTAGGGCGACTTGGTTGGGGGAGAACATGTCTGCCCCATAGGTGAGGATTGGGAGTATCAGACTAGACGCCAGCTGGCGTGCCATGTAGGGAGAATGGCCTAGTCCAGGTGGTGGGAGTAGTTTGATGATGGGGAAGGCTGCCTGAGTGAAGGCAATCCTTTTGATGAAGTTGGTAGTGGCTTCCATGGTAGCCGTGAACCAATACCCTAGCCAGAGTACTGATGAGGAAGGGGAGAAGAGGGGCCCAGTAAGTCTATGCGGGAGGAGGAGATACGGGAGTGATGCTTCGGTGTGCGCTAGTAGATGACCTCAGCTTTGGGGACTGAGAAGGATACCTCCAGCTTGGCTGCCCTGTAAGTAAGTAAAGAGAAAACCTGTTGAAGTAACTAAATGTTCCTTCTGTGAGAGACAGAAGAAACAGTAATAGAAAAATCATTAATATAGCAAAATAAAACCCCTTATTGGATAGAAAAATACAATCGTGAAACATAAATCACAAATAAAAGATGAGAAATAGGGGATCCATGGAGAGTCCCAACAGAAACAGGAGAGAATATAGTAGGTGCACGTTGAAAGAGGAGGTGGCAATGACAGTCAGTGATGAAAGAACAGACCCAAGAGGTTATGTATCTAGGAATGCCAGTTCAGTGGAGAAGTTGAGTATTGGAGGTGGCGGATATGTTATCCAAACCTGCTTTAATGTTGAGACAATGAGAGGAATCTTGATTATTGGTGTGTTGTTCGGAGCGAACCTCTTGGTAGAGGGCGGCGCAGGTGTCCAAGGTACTGAGCCCAGGGAGAAAGCCACACTGGTTAGGGTTGACCAAGCCAACTGATCTGGCCATTGGGGCGAGGTGGTAAGCCATTATCCTTTCAAGGAGTTGGGAGACTGTCTCTAGGAGAACAAGGATGCAGAAGGAGGCAGAGGAGGAGTAGTCAGTCTTGCCCATATTGGGGAGAACGATACAATTTGCTCTTTTGATGGGCAATAAATAGTATCCAATGAGAAAGAGGGGGCCTAGGAGTTGTTGTAGGATTGAGGGGTTGATAGCGTGAACTGTCTTTCAGATCTCATAAGGGACCTGGTGAGGTCCTGGAGCTGAGGTATTGGAGGATTTGCTATAGGTGCAGGAGATTTCTTTGTGGAGGAGAGGGGTAGTGTCGTTGTCATAACATAGAAATGAGTTGGTGGGTAGGGGAGGTTGGGAGGAAATAGGTGGTGTAGGAGGGAGGTGTTGATTTCCGCAGGTATGCTGGCATCAGGGAAGGAGGAGAACCTTTCAGGTTGGCGGCCGTGATAGATACTTAGATGATTCAGTTTATATAATCATTTTTGAGATCGGGTTAAGGAATAATAATAGTAATGCCAATCTCAATCTCGATGAGGGTTTGTTGTATAGTTTCTGTTGTCTGGTAGTACTATTCAATTTGATGTCCTTTTTAGAGAGTTTTTCCAGGCGCTGGGCCATATGGGTTAACCATTCTATCAATCTGTGTAACCTACTCCCAAGTATCTCGAGAATCCCATAGCGATTCTGAAGATGCTATACAGATAGGGCAACATGCGTCGATGGATAGGTCTTCCATAGTCAACCAAAAAGGCATGGAACCAACAGAGTGACTGCTCAACTTTTAGTATTAAAGATGATAGTCCAGTGAGGCTTGAGAGTCTAAATCCTTAAGGGATTGCAGGCTCTTTAAATACAAAAGATTGTAGCTAGGACAACTTAACAAAAGCGCAAACATCCTGTCTAACAACATGCTTATAGAGGTAGTATAATAAGGGAACCATATTTTGAAAACAGAGGGTTAAAAGCCACAGGATAGAGCTATGAAGACAAGAAGCTATTGGTAAATTCCACGATAGACTACCGAAGTTTAAGCAGCATAATATGGAACAACATCTCCCCATGTGAAATGGTTCACACCATCAGGAAATCAAGAAGCTCTGACTTGTTGATAAGCTGCAGGGGTAAAAATATTCTCAGGGTCAAACGGTTATTGCACTTGAGATTGAAGGAAGGAAATGGTTAGAAGTATAATAAATATAGAAGCTGGTAGAAGTCAGCGAACACGCAGACGCGGGATATAAATATCGAAGTTCCTCCATAGCTTTAGCCATCATGAAGCAACAGAGAAGAAATCTTATCAATATAACAATTTTTACTCGGAATCTTTTACCTATGTGTCTTGTTAGACAATCTCCGTTTAGAGAGAAATATTACAAGCCTAGATCGATTAGCAAGCCCTTAGAATCGACTTCTCTTAACAGTTTATTGATATTTCTCATGGTTACCAAGGCTTAATACATGACTGTCGGATATCTCGAAGTCATACCAGAGGAATCACAAAAGCTTATAGCAGCTTCCACCCTCCTCATGGAGTCTATTCTTGACCCTCATCCGAGAAACCTCATGCTCTTATTTAAAACCATCCTTTACAACTCTCTTCCAGAGATTGAATTCCTACCTAACCATTACGAACCCGGTTGGTTCACAGACCCTAAATTCGTCCCTAGCCCATAGGATGTCTCTGATATCTATAAAGAACGATATGGGTCATCCTTGCACTGGCACCCACTTGTTGTCTATGACAGTGATGAAGGTAGAACTTCCAGATCTTCCTCCACAGACCTATCATTTACACCCTCTGTGTAAGGATTTGGGAGACATACACTCTCCACATAAAGAAAGTCCTCACAGCAACGGAGTGTAGATATGGACAAGGCTAAGTCTGATATCGAAGAAGTATAACTTGTGGGAAGTCACCATGCACCTGGACGTTTCAGATCCCATTTGGCTGTCATCCACATCTCACAGCCTTGTGGAGTGAGAAAGTCAGCCCCCAGCTGGTGTTCAAGTACCCCTAGAACTCCTGATGCAGGAAACCCAGCATTGGAAAAATTGGCAGAAGGTATTAGACTAGCAATGGGCAATTTTGACCGAACCTTGTGTGAATTGGTTGACAATACTCATCTGGCCTACAATGAACTGTCTAGTCAAGTGGAGCTTCAGGCAGACTAACTTCAGCACTATGCAAACTCTATCGCACAGAGAGAACATATCATGCGGGCAGAGCTAAATCAGGTCCATAATGGTTCAGAAATGCAGGTGGCAGAGACGATCACCCTGTAAATAGCAACGACTAAGAAGCTAGAGGCCAAGTTACAAGCTGAGGAATAATAAGCTACGGACCACAAATCAGTAATTACTCAATTTGACACTAACATTGTAGCAACAGGGCAGGAATCTCTGGCCTGAGATCGGCAATTGCAAGAAGCCCTTGCCCCCCAAAGAGACAAAGTTCTACAAAGGCTGGTGGCTGAAATTGAAGAACATCAGCGGACTAGAGGGGAGTTACGGGAAAGCAACCAACGTTTAAAACAAGAACTGATTCACTGAGAAGACAATGACCAAAGGTAGCATGCAGGGTCAGACCAAATGAGTCGGATGTTGGCCCGAATAAGCGAGGCAGTAATTCAACTACAAGTTGCCAGAAACCTACCTAGTATGTGGGAAACAGTGGAACAACAACCAGTAGAAAATCCGTGATTCGAAATATAAATCACTACTCCCAGAAATTAAGATTTCCGATTTATTCCATATCGAGACCAGCGAAAAGGAGTGAATCATAGAGAAGGTAACAAAACGGTTGGAAAAGACCATCACCACCGCCACCAGCGAATGCACTAAATCCATGCGACATAGCCTCTGGCTGGGAAGATGCAGGTGGACACTCTGAAATTAGTGCTAAGCCATCCTGAAGACCCTTGCCAGGATGAAAGTTCTAATCTCAAGCGGATGCATGGGTGGACCGACTAGGGCAAGCATTAGCCCCTACCAAAAGACACCTAGTGGAGCCCTCTTTCAGGTTTGAAAATAAGCCTACTCAGGATGTGCGAGTATAGTCACTAAACTGCGCAGACTACTTTGGGAAAAAGTCATGGCAATAGGAAGACGATAAAGAACACATCCAGTATGCGTTGTGGAGAGTGGAAGCAACCGAAGTGGCCCCTTTCGCAATAACCTACTGGAAGAAAAAGACCATGGACCTCAGATTCCTAAAACATCAGGGAAATGATTTCTGCATCACTTTCCGGGCCAAAGTTACAGAACGATTCTCAGTACTACATAAGGCACATAAAGCTTTAGCCGAGATCGAGAAGGCCAGATACACAGGGGACATAGAGAAGTATCTCCCTACCATGGAAAACCACAACATTGAGGCAGAAGTTTCCTGTATTGCTTGGACAATCATAATATCAGTAGCAACATCCTATTGAAGACAAGCGTACGCTATGACATGAAAATCATGACTAGGATAGCGAATAGAGTAAGGCAGTTTGCCGGGTTACCAAGGCCGAAGCATACTCTGAAGAACAATAATGACTTTTCAGAAAATACGACCAAGGAAAAAGTGACTCTCAGAAAAGAAAACGGGACCTGAAATCCATATCCAGCAAGACCACAGCTGGAAACAAAAACGAAAACACAAATACTGCAGCTGAAAAGGCCAATTATATATTGAAAAAACAAGAAGAAAAAGAGAAGGAAGCCCCTGCTGAAGGAAAGGTAAAGCATTCAAATTGGGCAGAAGCTCATAAAGGATTCCCTAAGGATAAAATTTAAGAGCAAAAGAACGCTAATCAATGCACATTTTGCACTTTAGTCTACTATACTTGGAAGTTCTGTAGGAAACAGTCCCAGGTATCACTTATAGGCCAAAAACTGAGAAATTTCAAACCCCAACATCGAAGACCACAGGGAACAACAGTGTTAAGGGTAGCCGATTCTAAGGTCAAGCGAATCAGGCTAGGCTTAAGAAATCAA
>QFET01006590.1:0-17306 GCA_003316355.1 Tuber calosporum | reverse complement strand
TATCCGCATAGCAAACTGCCTTGCTGATAGCTGCGATGAAACGGAGAACCTTCAAGTTGATCTATAATTAAAAATAAAAATAAAAAGTGCAATTTTTTAAGATATTTCGTTTGCAAAAACGAAAACGCCGTAAAAGGTTTGAAAAAAATGGCATTTCCGTGGCATGCCATGCCAGACTGATCCTAGCTTGCATTATAATAGAAGCGGTGGAGTCTAGATGGCCATACTACAGAGGTTAGAGAACGGCTACGCAAAAGAGTTTAAAGGTGAGGGAGGCTCTAACAGTACATGAGGAAGACTGCGTGTATAGTATACCGTAGTAGGAGGGCGCTACTGTACTGTACTGTGAGGGAGCAGAGCCGGAGCAGAGCCGGATCCAACCATATTCTTACTACTTGTATACCCGCAATGTCGGGGGATCAATTCCCTACCGTATTCAAAACCCTGAAACGGGGTTTTTCTTTTTCCTCTATAAGCCATATATAACCCCCCACCCTCTTACATCTTCACTGAGATTTGGGGTATTTTTTTTAATCCTATCATAGCCCGACTAACGACCTTTCGTAAGTTTACCTTAATTTGCCGTACTACTCGAGTATACCGCATCATACACCACGGTACGCAGTCTTATCGTCCGAACCCCACAAGTCGACGAGTGATATGACGTGATGCGTTTCAACAGAGCCAGCACTTGGTCTGTCAGTGGGGCACGTTTTCTACGGGGGTGGAGTCTTGGATGGAGAAGCCACCGTTCCTGATTTCTGCCTCTAGGCTCACGGAACGCTAAGTTTACCTGTTCTTGACTGCGGATGCTCATGTCGCCGGAATGGTTGGAGTCGAACCAATCTTTCGTTGCGTCACCACCACCAAAAAAATTGCGACTTTGATCTGGCGACGTGAGTGCCGTGTTTACTGCTAAGTTAGAAGTGACGGCTGTCCACGGTTCTGTGCGAATGACGACATATCGACGGTCCGGCTTTAAACCCCAACAAAACACTCCACACTCCCGTCCGTACATACCACCCACATACCCAGTATCGAACGCGAGCGACTGGTGGGGGGGGAGAGAAAAGAAAGAGCCCAAGTCGTGCTCCTAATCGCTAGAGAGCAGGATTCAAGAGATCTCATCTCTCTCGTACGGACCAATCCTTGCCCATATATGATGTCTTGCTTGTAGACGCCGCTGGAGCGCGACCTGAACCAAGAGATAAAGAATAGGGATGGCCAGACACGTCCGGCTGTCGCGGTATAGTACCGCAGCGAGGGGGGGGACGGCAATCACATGAATGCTCTAACGTCCAAATTAGCGAGGACCTCAACTCCATTTACCGCCGCAACCCGCTCAAGGGAAAGTACCGTAGACATCCTTAAGATGTGTCCGGGATCACCCCGAGAGAGAACCGACGTGCGTGTGCAGGCCGCAAGATCACGTTCTCATTCCATGTGGCCGTCTCATTGACGAGAGGTACCGTAGGACCTTAAACTCGTGGATCTTGACGGAAACACTGCGCTTCGCTTGTCGCTCCTATCACCCCCATTCGGTGAGTAGTACTCCTCCTGCGGAGCAAAAAGGGTCAGTAAAAGGGCTGCTCGGTTCTTACTGCGATACCCCGGTCCATACTACAATAGTGCATGACCTCATGTGCGCCGTGCCCTTGGCCATCTCACGCGCCGCACACACCCCCAAACGTCGCTGCCTCCCGTGAGGCGTTAGGATATAGTGAAGGCTCTTATAGAGAAACCTGGAGTGAATATCGATTCGCAAGATCGCCACGGGGATAGCCCCCCCCCGCATCGGGCGGCTAACCTGGACTGCGAGGGGGGTGGTGAGGCTAATCTTGGGGCGCCGTGCAGATTTTCGCGGTGAAAAATTACCATGGTGATTCAGTGGCGATGTTGGTTTGTTGGGATCTATGGCCTGACTATCATGAGGGGTATCTCTGTGATCGTTCTTTCATGCTACCATGACACTGTAAGAGACCTTCTGCCAGTGGCATCGCTCAATAGGTGGAAATCTTGGGAGCATTGGATTCTTTTTTCACGTTTGAGTTGTGGAGGCAAAGTGATGGGCGACGTTATGGCTCGTTTGGTCGGGATAATTCTACAAAGATGTGTTATAATCCGACCGGAGGTATCACTGAGTTTGAATTGAGCCCTTCTCTGAAAAAGAAAGAAAGAATGTATGCCCCCACAGATTACTTCCCCCTACTCTCAACGGCAGAGAATACTCTGGAAAAGGCTATAACATCAACCGATACAGTGCTATTCTAGAGGGATAAAACATGCCTGACCCAATATTCTAAGGAGCAGTAGTGAGGAACGACCGTGGGTCATGCTCTTAAATGCTGATTAACTAAGGTGGTACAGCCATTGGCTCTGGATACACTTGGCGCGGTGCTTCACAGCATCCAAACACACGAAAGAAATGAAAGGTAACCGGAATCAACACTGAGGCGAAGGCGAGTGACTTTCTGTGATGTGCTATTTGCGAGCATAGAATATGGAAGACATCTGGGCAGCTATCCTCCGGATAACCTGATGACTTGGCCACCGGGACCTCGTGATAGGAATCTATGAATCTGGCTATATCCAGGGCCCCTAGCAGGTCGTCGGAAGATAGATTCTTGTGCTTCCTCTAAAAAAAGACTGACCCACCTTAGGCAGCAGCAACCTTGCAAACCAGCCCACATTCCCTCACACAATTCTCAGCCATCAGTCAGAACTCCGGATCCATTCACGTCTCCATCTCTCTACATGTACACCCCATCTCCCCCTCCCTCTTTTCCCTTCTCTTCTCAATCGCCCCAATCACCCCCTCTTCCACTCGTGATTCCACCCATTCTTCGCAGGGGTATCCGTCGGGATCCGAAACTCCACAATGGGATACCTAAAAATCGACTTCGCGACCGCCCTCTCGTAAAGCCCTTTACTCGTAAGCCTCAATTCCTCGCACGCATCCCTCATCTTATTGTACTGCCTCTCAAGCTCGCATTCCCGCTCCTTCCGCCGCGCGGCCTGGTACAGTTTCCAGGCGCGATGGATGGTCCAGTGCCGGAGCATGCGCATCGTACCAAACCGGAGCGGGCGGGGGGTTTTAGGGTGATGGAGGGAGTAGCGGATCAATTCTGCCAAACGCCGATTGGTCAGTCGCGACTGAGACGGGGTGGAAAAAGCACTCACTTATTCGAACGTCGGTCGGAGGGTCCTTTGATTTTGACTTTTTCGCCATGCTTCGGGTGAAGGATGTGGGTACCGTGCCATTTCTCAGAGCGGTTGCGGCACGGAGGGCTTGCAGGTGGGCTGGTATCGAGAATTGAGGGAGCGAGAGCGTCGTAGTGCCTATCCGGAGCATTTTGGGTTTGGTGGTGCTTGGTGGGGGATGTTTGGTGGGGTGTGAAGTGAACTTTAACTTTTTTGCCAAGGGTTCTTGGCTTGGCGGTATTGGGTGGATTTATCAAATTTATTGAACACCGCCAAAAATAGGCATACGGTGGATGGATGCAGAGTTGGGATATTAATCTATGCAGTGCGTTACCGGTAGTACCACGGGATGTAATGATAGTATCATATTCTCCTACGGTAGTGGGTATAATAATTATCATATTATCATATCATAGTAGAACTAGAAAAGTACCCTATTCTAGATAGTTATAGGGAGCAGGTCCAAGGGTAACTCAATGCCCAGTCTGCACAGTTCGACAAGGTATGTATAATACATACCGTAGGAGCCCATTCTCAGCCGCCCCCAAAGGACTGCAGGTACATACACAGCAGATCTTAGATCGCGTCGATCTTTGGCACCAGTAATGCCATACCATTCAAGTACCGACATCAATAACAGCGCCAGCATCTCACCCGAGCAAAGCCAATCCAGCCTACGGCTCCCGCAACTTCAAACCCCCCGAGCTGGTCTCACTCCAGAGAAGAAGAAAAAAAATACCGTCCCATGAATTACCGTCTGTGAATGCGGACCTACGGTAACCAACGGGCAACGGCCCTCAAGAGGTCAAGATAAACTTTCTGATATCATGATACAGACTTGCCTCGACAGATACTATCAGCGGCTCAGCCTCCCCATAACCGCGTATGGCTGCTCAATGGAATCTTGGCAATAATTTCCTAGGATAATTTTACCGTGTGTGTGTAGGGGGGTTTTTTTTTTCTTTGGCACGTTGATCTTTGTGGGGTTGTTTTCTATCGGTGCAGTGGAGGATCTTTGTTCATCGGAGGCGGCGTACGGCATCCCAGTGTCTGTGTTCACGAGGGTCGGCAAAACGTATAGAATTATTTTCAGAGATCGGATTGTATTGGTACCATTGGGAGACCTTTTCATTATATAGCCGATTGATAGGCGTTAGAACACAGCATAATAATAATGGCTTTTGGCCATTTTGAGTGCTTGATATGATGATGAGATATGGTGCCTTTCCTCTTCATTAACTGCCCGCTTTTTGTCACAATTGTGAAAAAAAAAATCTTTGACACTGCTACGGTACCGTATGAGCCTTCCAAGAGCAGCCATAACCGTACTTTATCGTACTGTACCACGGCAGGGAGATCTCTGCCATCCGGCCGGAACGATCCGAGACCCGGCAAGGCATAAGTCAAATATGATACCCGTGTAAAGGCTAGCAAGTACGAGTACAATACCAAGACCCCACCGTCACGGTGGATATGAGCTTATCCCAATCAGGACCACAATATAGGAGTCCGTCCTCCCAAAAGCCCAGGCCGAGCCCAAAGCACAAACCAGAAACTCCCATATATAATAAACCCAATCACCCCTTTCTCAAATCTTTTTTTCTTCCTCTTCCCCCCCTCCATCCCACAAACACATACGACACTCCTTTATTATCTAATATCTAATCCACCAACCCACAAAACACGCTCCTTTTCAGACCAACTCAAACCTTCACTTTGTTTCAGAAAAAACAAAAAATCCCAACAGAAAAAGAAAAGAAAGAAGAAAAAAAAAAAATGCAGTTCAAGACCCTCACCCTCCTCACCCTCGCCGCTGTCGCCGCTGCAGGTGCCATCCCTGGACGTGCCGGAAGTGGAAGTCTCGAGGACGACGCTATCAAGCGTTTCGCCGAGGAGTGCAAAAGCAAAGGTCGGACCGTGATCTGCTGCGACAAGAACGCTTCGAATGGCGATTTGACTGGAAATCTTAATGGCGCGGACGTCACTTGCAAGAGCGTTCCAGCTCAAGTTTTGCCTGGTATGTTGTCTTTCTCATTATGGGAAAGAGGGATTGGGGCTAATGTGGGAGGGGGGATCTGTAGGGGATCTTGCGCAGACTCAGGCTCAGTGCAGTGGTGGACTTGGTTGCTGTGGCAGTGATACTATCAAGGTATGATATGTTTTTGGTTTTCCCTTTTTTAGGGAGTTATGGGGCTGATGGTTCTATAGAAAGGAGTTGTCGGCAGTGACGTGTGTTCTGGTTTCGTTGTCTAGGTTAATTGTCCGTCTAGCTGCTGGGTTTAGGATGTGCTATATACGGTGTAGGAATAGGCAGTTAAGGGAGGAGGGGGGGATGATTTGTTCTGTATGATATCAGTATTTATTAGTGTGGCATATTATCTAGTAGTTTAATCTAATCGTACCAACAAACAATTGCTATTTTGCGTGGGTTTCCTTTTGGTTTTTTTGGTTTTTTTTCCGCGTCGGGTCGCGTGTACTGAAACTACAACCACAATTCTAACAATCATAGACAGTCACTCGGAAACCACAACCATTCTCACGGGCGAGCTGCATTATCATTGGGAGCTCCCTCTCCAAAAAGCGGGAGAAGAGAAACACTTGGGCATCTATCACCATCACGAGCAAAGAAGCGGCGATTCATCTGACAACTCAATCTGTGTATCGCCCAAATCGCCCACTCCCTAAAACCCAGGTGGCACACTACACGAATCAACAACGCTCTTTGCCCCCATAGTGGCACCCTGCACACCCATTTCGGCCCGAGCACAAGCGTTCAAAGAGCCCTGACCCAGCACCCCAGGCATTGGCCAGTGTGTCGCTGGCGCGCCGGTGTCTGCTCCAAGGTTATCAGAGTGACGCCGCAAAGCTGAAGGGGGAGGAGGAGGGGAGTTTACCTCTGGTTGTCATTATTATTATTCCCATGTCAATTGGCTGCGTCATCCTTGCTCTTGAGCTAGCTGTTACATAGGTTTCCGAGACGGTGTTGATGTTTAGTGCTGAGCCTGACTGAAGTCTGCGAGGTTGGCGGCTTGGAACGATGCTTTCTGCTCTGGTTGTCAGAGGTCGTGTTTATGTATATAGGAGCAGGAGGGGTATACAGTCACATTCGTCGGGGCTTACAGGGAGGTAGTAGCAGCTGCTAGCGCCAAGCGCCCGCCGAGTGCTTGTACTAGTACTATAGTTTTGGGTCGAGCGGTGCGACACAGACCACGACGAAAATGACGGGGAGTGTGAACTTCATTAGAAAACGAGCGATAACAAATGAAGGAAGTTCTATCAAAGACGGGACACTGCAAAGGAACGAGTGTGGAAGGGAAGGGGAAAGTAGACGCGGTTAGAAGATGTTATAGATTCCTCTATAGAGTGAGAGAGGGTTTGAAACGGGGTGCTGGATATCGTACCTCCTCAGGGAGAAGGTAGGATGAAACAGAACAACAAATGGATAATTGAAAAGAATGCGTCTATAGGTTGGGTGGGTGATTGTGAAGGAGAAGAGGAGATGTCTACCAGAGCTGGATTCTTGAGAAGGAATTTCTTGGCCCATGTAAAACCCTTCCACGCCAATTAAAATTGTCACTCCTGATCGGATTTTATCCTGATGGTTGGGATATACCGTACCTACTTAGCAACAAGTAAACGAAAGGCCAAAGCGTCTACCCTACCCCCCCTCAACATCCTCACTTTGAGAGGGTACCTAATCCTCCCTCTGCAGTCCCGCCCCCCCAGTCGTATATATAGTAGTCCCCCGTGTTTTCTATAAAAACCAATGCCTCACGCAGAAAACAAAGGTTTACATTTCTACTCTGCCCACCCTTCGTATGATCTTCTGGAACTTGTGGCGGTGGGAATTCCCCGATCTAGATTACAGGTACTTACTTGTAAAATTAATGATAGACAAGTTGTTGGACAAAGCTTGATTAAATAATTTATTTGTTCTAGTTAAATGGAATCGAGGTCTTACACACACACATACACACCATTCGTGAAGGTAGTAAACGGTCAACTGGACATCTTTTTGATTCATGTATGAATGGGCGTTTTGCCTTGGCATATTGTTTGTAGAGACAAATTCTCAATTCCCATTATGGGACTTCTTCTGCTTGATAATTCCTGTGCTGTTGAATATCGGTTCTTGCAGAGAAGGGGCATGCTTCCTTGAGTGATATGTATATATGTTAGATATGGTGGTAAATATGGGTACCGACACTGGTGTTGTATCTTTGGGGTGAATTGGGGTTAGACTGTATTGGGTTTAGGGTAAGCTGTTGTTAGACCCAGTCTGTATTTTTCCTATCATAATAATAATATTATAATATACTATGCATTATCTGGGAAGTGAGCTGGCATTCTTTACCAGCAGTTACAGTGGTTCACAACATTATCATTCACACACTTTTCACCTCCCCTATCATAACTTGCTTTTGCCTCCTCCTCACAGCAGCTCCTCCAGCGGGACTCTTCTCACCCCGCCACCACCGCCCCTACTTCCATCACCTAATCCCTCAACGTGTTCCTTCCACCCCCACTTCTCTAGAAACCTTCCCTTCCCTACTAGCACATCCCCAATCTCATCCCCCAACACTGGCAAAAACTTGAACGCATGCCCGCTACCCCCACTGGCGATGAACAGCCCCTCGTGTTCTGGGTGCCAAGTAACCAAAAAGTCGCCATCAGGGGTATCGGTATACCAACACACTCTGGTTTTCTCGAACGGCCTCTCGGAGAACTCAGGTACCACCCGCTTGACTGTATCCCTCAGCGCATCTTCACCTTCCCGTGGAATCGCCTTTGGGAACACCGGTGTAGGAGAAGCATACCCTTGTACGTGCCGGGCGACCTTTAGGGTTGGGGGCGAGGTGTTTGGAGAGTGGATTACGAATGTCCCTGTCGTATGGTTTAGGAGTACGGGTAAGGTTGCATAGCGGATTGCTTCTTCTCGGGATAAGGTTAGATAGGCCATAACTTGCCCCGACGGGACCGCTCGGCCGTGTAATGGCACAAGGCCGGGCGTCCATGCACCGGCAGCGAGAATGGTGAGTCCAGCCGTGATCCGTTCTCCATCGGCGAGTTTGACGCCGAGGACTTGGCGCCCTGAACAGAGGAGTCCCAACACCTCCGCTATTAAAAACCGGACGTTTTCTCGGGATCTAACTTCTGAGTACAACGTCTGCATTGCGGCTTCTGCGTCGATCCAGCCGCTGTTCCAATTTACATACCCGGATGTTCCGCTACACCCTCCTGCCATGAGAGCTCTGATTTCTTTCTCGGTGGGGAGATATTCTACCCCGCTCCCCGATTTCACGTTGTTGTAGGAGTCCTCGAGGTACTTATTCTCACAATCTGCGGTGATGACTAATCCTGTTTTGTGGAATGCTGGATGTCCAGCCCATTGTCTGAGGGCTTCTTGGCCTAGGGTTGAGTAGGCTGGGTCTGCATAGTCTGTGCGGACGATACGGGAGGAATCTATTGAGGCGGTGTATGGGCATGGGAAAGCGTGTTTGTCTATGACAAGGACTGCGGCAGAGGGGTATCGGTCTGAGAGCGTACGGGCAGTTGACACTAGGGTGGGCTCAGGGGTTAGCTATGAAGACGAACTAATGGAGGAGAGAAGTGTGGAGCTTACAGCCAAAGACTCCGCAGCCTACTATGATAATTGTCGACGGAGGGGTGAAAGTGGGAGCCATTGCCGATAATTACTATGAGGATCTTTGGCGGACGGAAGGAATTGAGTGAAGAGGGGAGGTTATCTAGGGTGTGATACAGGGCGCAGGGTGAGTTGGAGTTGCTGTAGTATGATATTAATTTTCGTGCAGTATTATAGCAATTGTATCTTTGAGAACCAGATACTATGGTGGCCTATCTCCTATCGATAAGGCATGATAACGCCTTGTGATGACTAGCTATAATCTAGCACAGTCCCACCCCGCTATCCCGGACGGCTAAAATCTAAAGAATCTATCGGGTACAGCGGGCGATCCGGGAAAACAGGTCAAGTTTTGGTACTATAAAAGGAAGGTTAGAGCTCTCATTCGATAGGATTTATTGATAGCCAACCCAACCCACCAGAGGATCGTACGGGACAGTGGGGTATCCGGATTTCCGAGACCCAGGATAGCGGGGTGTGATTGTATTGTAGGTATAATACGATATCACGTTACGTTGAAAGATCTTAGGCTGAGAAAACAAACAAACAACCACCAGCCATCTAGCAGCGTAACCCTAGATATAACACAAGGAGGATAACATGAACTCCACCCATACAAACATCAATTGGACAAAATCGACATTACTCCCTCACGCCTCATACCGTCATAATAAATCATCAAAGGAAACATGCCAGCATAAAAAAAACTACGGTCTAGCACTCCAGAAGTTTGTCGTTACCCGCCAACTCTTCCTCCGTAAGGTTTTCGTAGTTTTCTAGACTTTCTTGAATGTGCACCTTGAACTTGATGACTTCATGAAGCATCTTGTCGACCTCTCCGTGGAATTTTTCCCGGAGGGCATGGCAAGCGTGTTCCAACTGATCGCGCCTGTAATCTGTTAGACTGGCTTTCCCTTAAATAGTGAGAATTAGGAAACCTACTCAATGGTAACGCTTTGCATACGTTGCTCTAAAGCCAAAACACCATTAGACATGTTTAATCTCATGGTTGCAAGCTCTTTCTCGAGCTTCTCAATTTCGGCATTCGATGCATTTCCCTCTGCTGCCATGGTTTCCTTGAGCTCTTGATATTCATCAACTGCGGTGCGGACCTTGGCGTGTAGGGTGTCAACCTCATCCCGTTTGTCTGCCAATGTTTCAACTATGCGATCTATCAGCTCTTGGGTCCTAATAGCTTCGTCCTGGGCTTCGTGAATTCGTGCTCCAATTTCTTGTCGGAGCCTATTGAGAGCCGGCTTAATATCATGTCGCAGCTCGCGATTAAGTAGCTGAGCTGGCTGGTACCCGACTTCGTCCGCGAGTAACTTGTTTTCGGGAGTCTGGGTTGGGAGAATGAGGAGCTCAAAGTCTTTTCCCTCGGCATTTCGAGATGACGAGGGTATGATGCCGATTTGATATGCCAGCGAGTTGTATCTCGATACCGAGCGTTCGAGAGCTTCGAGTTTTGATGAAGCCTCGGATTCGCGCTCCGCCAGTTGGATCTTGGCTTCGGTGATTTTGGAGGAGACGAGAGAGAGGGACTTGGAAAGCTTTTCACGGTCGTTGTTCATGCGGTCTATATCCGCTGGTGTTAGGCCTTGTCTATCAACAGCTTCTTGAAGACTTTTCTTTTCAGCTGTCAACTCTGCAAGTTCTCGCTCAACGGCCTCAACCTCTTCCTTGAGCTTCTGATTGGATGCGGTAACCTTCGGTATGCGGAGTTCTAGGCGCTCAACGTAGGTGACGAATTTCTGTTTATCACCTTCAAGAAGGATTCGGGTTTCCTCCAACTTCTTGAGGGGATCGGCAGACTCGTCCATTTCTTCGAGTTGTTTTTTGAGCTGCTCGTTCTCTGATTCAAGCATTTCTAACTCCTCCTTGTATCCTGATTGTCGGTCTTCAAAAGAGGCAGCCATCTCCGCCAGGAATTCGTCGTGGTCATCGTTCTCCACAAGCCATGCCGAGTAGCAGCGGGTAAGGTATCTGAAGATGATCTTTTCCGCCGCAATGTCCACGCCTTCTGCTGCGGCTGCATCATCGAATTCCCCAGATTGAAAGCGCTCCATAGTGACTGCCAACTCCATCATCCAATGTAGTATTCCTAAGAATTGCGGCCACGAATTCATAGATCCAACTGCTGCTAGTTGCGATTTGGTGATTGTACTAGCATAGGGATACCGGAGGGTTTTTAAGATGGGTAAGACTTCATTTTCAATCGCTTTCTGGAAATTGTAGTTTGGGTCAAGCCTTTTGTACAGCCACTGGAACACCATCGAGAAATCCTTCTGGGTAGGGCTTTTAAGGGAATTGGGGCCGAGCGTATGCTTCATCTCTAGCTCGAACCCATTGTTGACGACGTACTCAAATATTTTGCCAGCAATTTCATGTCGATATGCGGAGTCTTTGAGTGGCCTTGGATCTCTCTGAACAGCTGCGGATGCAGCACTACTAAAGAAGCTGTTCAGTTGACTAAAGGCCGCTACACCCATAGAAGAGCGACGCATAACGCTACTGCGACGCTGAGATGGGGGAGGCTGGCTAGAGGGAGCATAAGACTTGCGCGCAGAGTATCTTGAAGGGTCTCGCTTTGCAGTCGACATAATGTCCGGCTGGCTGTACGCTGGGCGAGCTGCCAGGGACATTCGAGAGTTTGATGGCCTGGAGTTGGAATTTGATCGCTTCAACGCCGAAGCAGGTTGAGGGATACCAGAGTTATACATGCCTGAACTTGGTATTCCACTGATAGTCTGAAAGATAGATTGTTAGACGATTCGTTGCTGATCTTAGCGGGGGAGGGAGAAATACTTCTCTGGGGCGCTTGAAAGCACTAAAAAGGTTTGGATCCTGCGACATCGCAGCTAGGGAGAATGAGGACCTTATATGTGACCAGAAGTGGGATGAGCCCGGTGTTGGAAGGAACTTGTGCTATGGTATGGTATACTGGTTATTGCTTTGTGTGTGTATGATAACGGTTGTGATGGAGGGAGGCTAGGAAGTCGTGCCTCAAAACAAACAACAACTGAGCCTCAGGGTATACTAAATTGCAACCGCTGTAAATATGAACAAAATACCCTTGGTTCAGCGTTAATTAGATTCTGTATATTTAATATAATAAATTTTATCACGAGTGGATAGAACCTATGTATTATAGTGTTCACGTATCGCACGCGACCAGGTGTTTCTTTCATCCTCGGTCTCGGTCCGGACATGCGAAGACGGTAATTCTGAGTATCACAGCCTCCGCTCACTCTGTGTTCCTCTCTCCCTCTCTCGCTCTCTCCTATCTATTTCTTCTTCTGGCTTTCAACTCAACCTCGACATCCTCCCCTCTCTTTACCCAATTCATCCTCACTTTTTCCTTGAAGTTTTTTTAGAAAGGGATTATATACACATCACGTCTCTAAACATGCGGGAAGATCTCATAAATTCCGCTGTAAGTTCTATCATGTGAATTTGTTTCTTAACTCGCGTGTTCTAACTTTAGTCTAGGTTACCTGTATATCCGATCCTTCTCGGCATCTATCGAAAATATACTAACTCCCCATTCATAGTTCTTTCTGACCCTGCCGTTGCTGCCGCACCCCTCGAGAAACGGATAGCTTTTTTGCAATCAAAGAACTTAACCAAAGAGGAAGTCGATGCAGCTCTATTACGAGCTGGAGGGGTCCCTGGCCCCGTATCCACTAGTTTAGTTCCATCAGGCACTTATCCTCCAGTTGTATCACCACCAGCGCCTGGATACAATACCGGTTACTATGCTCCTCAACAATACCAGCAGATAGCAGCAGGGTACGTTCTTTTGGTGCGTATGGATTCAAACGGGTGGCTAATTCCGCTCAAGACCTAGAGACCGTGATTGGCGTGACTGGTTCATCATGACAACCGTCACAACTACTATCGGGTTTGGGCTATATCACCTGGCGAAGCGATATGTAGCACCGATGATCTCGCCCCCCACGCCACCACAACTAGAGACGGATAAGGCGCTCATTGATGCAAAGTTTGCGGAAGCATTCGACCTGTTAGACAACTTGAAGAACGATACGGCAGCGCTCAAGACTGCCGAGGAAGAGCGTAAGAATCGTGTGGATGCAGCCCTCGCTGAGGTGGAGAATGTCATTCAGGGACTAAAGGAGGCTGGGAAGCGCCGTGAGGACGAGTCGAAGCGCGTCGGAGATGAGGTTCGCGGTTTGAGGGATTTAATCCCGAAGGCGCTGGAGGGACAGAAAGAGTTACAAAAGAAATCTCTCGAAGACCTACAGACCGAGTTGAAGAGTTTGAAACAATTGGTCATGAACAGGACCGGTGCTGCTAGACCAAGCTTCTTACCCAATGGACCGGCTGGCACACCACCGCTAGATCCAGGAGGTCTAGCGGGAGCCGGCCAGACACTAGGCAATGCTGCAACACAACAGGTTTTTGGCGGAGGAGCAAATGCTCTTGGGGGTCTGCAGAGGAAGGAAGGTAGCGCGCTGCCCTTCGGTGCCCGACCCGCAATCCCCGCGTGGCAGATGGCGGCCGCGGCAAAGTCATCACCTGCCGCACCAGTTGCGGGAGCTAGCAGCAGTGGAGGAGAGGGTGCCGAAGCCAGTCCAAGTTAATTTCTCGCAATTCAATCACTTCCTTTTAATTTCGTTTGTGTTGTTATGCCTGTTTGTCGCTCGGGTGTTTTATTATGGGGGGGACAAAACCGGGCATGTGTAGCATAATATATATCATTAGGCAGAAGTTGATAATACCATAACCAGAGCTCCTTTTCGCCGTGAGCATTCATATAGGGGGAATGTCCGGCTTGTCATACATATGTCCTGTCCATGACCGGGCATATCAGAGTTTAATCTCAGCCGGGTAACATAGAAAACGAACTGGCCCAGCAAGGTTCAGCCTCCGGGGTTCAACTATTTTGTTCGCAACCGGCAGCCACCGCTAAATCACACGTACACCTATTACACCCGCCCTTCTCCACGATCTCTCTACCACCAACCCTCACTCCCTTCCACTCGCTCACCATCGATCACCACTAATAAGACGACAAACAAGATAAATAATATCAATGGATTTTGCCCCCTATCAATCCGAGTCTCCAGAGGTCTCAAGAAACTTCACCCGGCCAACTTCCCCACCTGCGCGATCCTCGTATTCACCCCTCCCCACACCTCAAGTCCCCCCGCCAATATTGCCCACCCACTCTTCGTCATCGGGATGGGGTAGTGGTGGGCTAGGCCGGGAGACGATAAATCAGTTTGAGACGAGCTTGCCCATACGGTTTGTTTATTCCCTTTCTTGGAGAAGATGGCGGGAAAGGAGGAGTAGGCTGATGGGAATCTAGATTGGACTGGGAAGCTGTCATGGCATACGTGCTGTTGCCGCCTGCTGGCGGTGTATTGTTGTTAATTTTAGAACATAAGAGTGATTATGTTAGGTACTTCCACCCTACTTCCTCGCCCTGTTCCATCGAACTTACTGAGGCATGGGGCATGGATGCCGATTGGGGGGTTAGGTTTCATGCATGGCAGAGTTCGCTTTTGTTTGCTTTCCTGGTGGTAAGTTTTCCCCATCGGGGATGGGCGACTTGATGGAATGGAGAACAGTGGTGGTTAATAGTGGGGGACAGATCTTACATCTTATCTTTTCGTTCTCGGCCTTCCTGTCGTATTCCCTGCTAGTAGCGGATTTAGCCTTGATTGGGTATTTGGGGTTCCATGCGTATGTAGATGCGGATACTCTCGATAGGTATGCTTGGGATTGTCTCTTACTTTTGGGTTAATTTTGGGGGGGCTACTGATCGTTTCTGGGGTATGATAGATGCGAAGTGCCCTTCTTTGGCCCCTTAGCTAGCTCGATTCTAGATGATGAGTAGATGTCACAAGGAGTCCTCGGCGGTTCATTGATATTTCCTTTATGATGGGGCCTAAATTTTTGTCGTTTCGTGAGAAGCAGCCATTTGTACGATATAGAAGTTTACCGCCAGGGTCTGCAGCAGATCTGGAGGGGGCTTAATAACATTTTACTGGGTTGGTCGCGATATACTAGTATCATATTATAATATACTTCGACATTTAACTCGTGGGCGAATTTCTGCTGGAGATTGAAATTTCTCCATGGTTGCATAGTAGGGTTCGCGACCACGTGTGACCATGGCATGTGGGAAATGTATAGAGCGTCCCTTACCTGTGAACCTCACACGACGTCAATGAACTCGCAGCAAACACAATACAATGCGTCCTCTTCATTCTCACCCCCCCTTCAACAACACCGCCATCACCAGTATCTACACACTCTCTTAATACCGAATACTCGGCCACGACGCTGACACCCCGGACGGTAATCCCTTAATAACTAATTGATGAAATGGTCCTTCACCCAGTACTTGCCCTTCAACCAACCACTTTATCAAAAAGCTAACAGGAATTCACAACAGTCCAACAGTTTCCTCCTCCTCCTCCTCCTCCCCCTCCGGTTCCTCCGCTCGCGGCCTGCCCAGCGAGCCTACCTAACCACTCTCCTCCTAAGCATCTCAACCCTGGTCCTCCTCTTCCTAGCCGTAATATCCTACACCCTCTTCTATATCCACCACATCCCGCACATAGGCGTTCAAAAGCCCCTATACCTACAATTCCCCACCTCCCCATCCACCCCATCTCATTCCTTCTCCCACCATCACCATCACCATCCAACCGGCGTAATCCACTTCAGCGGTGAAATCATCCCACGGCAGGAATACTCTGTCGCTCTCCTCTTGCACCTCCCACCCTCACCTGAGAACCAGAATGCAGGGAACTTTATGGCTGAAATAAAGATTTACTCTACTCCCCCCTCCTCCTCATCTCCAGCTTCCTCGCCGGGAACAGTGATAGCGACTGGCCGTAGGGGGGGGTTAATGCCCTGGCGCAGCCCCATCGCCCGCACAGCGCACACGCTACTCCGACTTCCGTTACTGCTCTTGCTACCAAATGCGAAGGAGGAGGAAGCTATCCGCGTGGTATTACTTGAGGACGTGGTCTTCGATGAGCCCGCACGACATGCAGTGGTTATTCTAGAGAGCCGTTCGAGGCTAGACGTGTATGAGGCCAGGGTCGAGTTCTGTGCGAAGTTGGCTGGGATAAGATGGATCATGTGGCGGTGGAGGGTCCTCAGCTTTTTCTTGGGGAGCGGACTGTTCTTTGCTGTGGAGGCTGTGGCGACAGGGGTGGTTTGGTGGGCGGTTTACGGATGGTTCGCTGGCTCAGGAACACTGGCTGTACCTGGCAGGAGAAGATACCCCGAAGGTGAGGACGAGGCTATGGAAGGGGAAGGCGGTGGAGTCGATGAAGTAGACGACCTGGGCTTTGCCACGCCAGAGAGTCTAGAAGCGGATGACGAAGACGACGGAGATGACGATGAAGTTCCACTGAAGAGCGGCGTAGGCGACTCCGGAATCGGGAGCCTGTCGGAGAGTTTAGGGACTACCGCCAGGGAGAAGTCCGCAGGTGGTGCAAGCAGTAGTAGGAGGAGGAGGCGGAGGACTACGTTGGGGTAATGAAGGTCGAAGGTGGTAATCAAGTTAATTAAGGGGCAAAAGGGCGGAGAGAGAGGAACGGCAGTTAAAATGTGTTTGAGTTTACAGGCGTTTTGAAGCCGGTTGTTTGAGTATTCGAGACCAATGAAGATTATTTTTCCTCTCCTATCATACTGCTTTGCTTGGACGTAATCCACTGCCGGAAACAGTGGCTTCTCGTGGCCCTACTAGCCGACTTACTAGTTCACATTCAGTGGACGCCGAAATGAGGTCCTCACTAGCTATACTTGACTAAGGATTTAGTCTTCTTGGCATGAGATGGACCGCCGGCGGTGGCTGGGGTGTTCCTACAGTATATAGCCCTATGCGTCCGCTAGAACAGAGAATGATGTGTTGCGTCTTCTATCCTCGTTCCACTATATTTTTGGCACATTTATACTTCGGAGGTTTCGAGTGATGAACTATGAACGAGAGAAAAGGGAAGGAGCAAGAAAGAGAGTATGATATGTATCAAGAAACCGTACTATATCAAGGTAAACCCGAAGTTAATCAAGGCAAACTTTTGGGGCAATAGGCAGCACCGCCACCATTCAATCCGCGTAGAGAACACAAGGAGAAGCACCCCAACTACGTTTCACTCCCCTCCCCCTCCCCTCTCTCAATCTCCTCCATAACACCCCTCCATCTCCTGGCAAACTCCCACACGGCCTCCTCCCCCTGGACACCGGCCTCAACCACCTCCCTAGGTAGCTTACTAGCAGAGTATGTCACAGTGCCAAGCCCCCACGCCTCTGGGTCCCCGCTCTCCACAAGCCTAACCTCCACCTCCTCATCCGCCTCTCTCACCTCCTGCGTGCGAAGACGTAATATCTGACCCCAAGAAAACAAGCCTGAATCCGTCCTCGGCGCGAAAGGGTTAATATCTACCAGCCACACCCTCCTCCCCCTCCCCCTTTCCCCTCC
>QFET01006588.1:0-15491 GCA_003316355.1 Tuber calosporum | reverse complement strand
CCCCACACACACACTTTGCTTTGCTTGGTCGCTGCTACCCTATCCTGCAGTGTGCAGCCCAACTGCCGGCTACCTGCCTCCCAACGCGCGCTATCAACCTTTTTTTCTCGCGCCTCAAGTTTTCCATCAGAGTGTAATTTTCCCTTTCCTGATTCCATTTTCCGTCTTTCAGGTATTCTTGCTGGGATTATAATCCTTTTTTTCCCTTTTGCTTTTATTTGCTCGCGCGGCTAACCGTTTTGTTTTCGATACCCTTTCGTCTTACAGTACGGGTCCCTCTTTCCTTCACACCACCCTCCTCCATATTTTTGCCATCTGAGCCATCGCCTTCGTCCTCCTCCTCCTCTCCTCCTCCTCCTCCTCCTCCCCCTTCTCATTTGCTCTCACACACTCCTGCTCCAACAGACTGATTACCGGGATAGCACAGTACAATCCCCTTTGGTTCGATTCGGTTTCTTAATTTTTAGGTTTCTTTTGTTGGCCTTTTCCTCTTCTCCCTTTCCCCCCCTTCCTTCCTCCTTCAACCTCCCAGAACCTTTCTCTTCTCTATATAAAAAAATGGTCTACAATACTCGCCGAAAATCCCTCTCATTGCCGTCGCTCGGGATTCATCTTCCACAGAGTTCGCGCTCTTCGCCTTCATCCTCTGCGACGAAGAGCGAGCCACCGCAGAAGCGTGTGAAACGGGATCATTCGCCTCTGTCCGCTAGCGGCTACGACACTTCCTGTCGTAACAACCTCCCCTCGCCGCCGCCGGAATGCAGGATTAGCCATGAAGGTATCAACGACGAGATCGTATCTGGGGTAGTGGACGTACTCGAGCGGTCGGGAAATAGGCCGCATACTGTCAAAGAGTTGGCGGCGGTGTTGGCGCCCGTTCTTGGAGTTGTGGAAAAGTCAGTACCCCTTTCTTTTTTTTTTTTTCTTTCCTATCCATATTCATATCCATTTATTTATTTATTTCTTCTTCTGCCGACGGGGGAAATAATTTTGGACTGCTTTTTTTTCTTTTCTTTTCTCATTCTTTACCGGAGAAAGTGGTAACCCCTCCCTTATCGCTACCGTATGCCGGCGGTAAGATGGTGGGTGTGGTGGGTGTGGTGGGTGTGGGTGTGTCGGGGAATTGTGGTTTCGCGTTGTAGGGATGATGTCTCAAAAAATGAAAAAAAGAAAAGAAAAAAAAAGGAAAAGTTGTCAAAGCGCTGACCGACGGTTTTGGGTTGCAGCTCGGCTAATCCCCATGCAATAATTTCCTCTCGACTAAACACCTACCTAAAGCGCCCTTCCTCATCATCATCATCATCATCATCATCATCGGCATCAAACCAATGCGTACTCTCAAAAGAACTAATAACAACTCACCCAAAGCGCATATACTTCTACCTAAGTGCAATTCCACACCAGCCAATCCCGAACTCTCATCATCCTCCTCAAATTAGTGTCGCCTCACCTACACCCACCACTCCTTCAACGTCGGATACCGAGGACCCAGACGTTGGGGAAGATGAAGACCTTTGTCGCCGTCGCGAGTTCTCTCCTAGCCCAGAAGTAGATCTAGATTTTACGTCACACGAACTGTCGCCACCATCACCAGTGCCCAGCGTGACGAGTGGTACTACATCTGCAAGTGCAAGCCTCTCGGGAGGCAAATCCGCCCTGTCATCTCCCCCGCTGGAAGGGGACGAACGAGAATTCTCGCAATCAGCGATTTACATCTGCCGGCGAAGTACCAGTCGTGAGACTTCGAATCCACCCTCTTGCGTCGCCGGGGAGAAGCGGAATAGAGGCGAGTATGAAGCAGATGGTCACGGGGAGCCCGGTGGGGACGGAATCTTATTAGGATATCCGCACGCGGTGGTATCCGGCACTGTCGGGGGTGTGGTAGCTGGTGTCGGAGTCCTGGATAGTTCCAGCGAGCTGACACACGTGAAGCGGGAGGATGGAGAGGACGACGAGGATATCCGGGAGAGCCGGATGGAGCCGCGGGATGAAGCGGCGGAAGTAGAGAGAACGCGAGAAGGGAGCGAGAAGCCGGTAGGGCTTGGCCTGGGAAATTGGGGTGGGGAATTAGAAAGACATTTGGGGTCCCCTGAGAGTGTGGAATTGGACGAGTTGGATGACCTTTTTGACTTTTAGAGAATCCTTTATCTTCCTTGAGCTTACCTTTTACCCACTGTGTATTATCGGCTGTGTGTGTATGGCTGCGTGGACGTGATCTATCTCTACTCTGCCCTACTCTTTTCCACTACTACTACTCGCTTCCTCATGTGCCACCTATATTGTTTCTTGCCTCCTTCCTTTTCTTTCTGCTATCGGATTGGATTGCAGTTACTACGCAGGTGCTGGTATTATTAGACAAGTTGGGGGGTTCTAGAATACGAGAGGTTGCTCTTCCTTTTTTTATTTTCCCCCTCGTCGTTTGGGATGGTTGTTTTTCGTTACTGTTACTTGGGGGGGTTTTTTGGTGGTGAAGAAATTATGTATGATAGGTGATGGGATAAGTTATCATGGTTGGGAGTTGGAGCGCGGGGGTGTGCAATATATCGTATAGTTATCCACTATCTCCGCCGGACCTCTAATCTCGGTCAAACCCCCGGTGCTAGACCGCGATAGGTCTAGTCTGACAGGTTGATAGAAGCGCAAATACCAGTTGATGAGGTCCAAAACAGTCGGAAGACTTGGGCTTTACCGTGTGAGGAAAACACTATCAATCCTTCTGAAGGGGTTTTATCTCCGCCAGCCCCCTAATCTCCGTGGTCAGAAACAGTTGATAACTCGAGTATATACGGGGTACGTGATTGGCGTTATGATGTATTTATCAACGATTGAGAAGGATGCAAAGCCACCGGTACGATATGATACCACAATAACCGTGTCCGCAAAAGCTCTCACACCCCCCCGCCGCATCCCAAGAACAATACCAATTGACGACAACAGTAACCTAGACTATTATATCAGACAAACTTGTTTTGGAGAAAACCTCTTGGGACATTGAAAACCCATTTTTTATTTTCTTCATAGTACCACAATATGATTTTACCGACCAGCGCCGGTATAGGAACTCTGCAGAGGCGGCTACTCATACTGTTTACCGTAGTTCAAACCGGACGAGCCATGTATGCATACGGTACACAATTGCAAGACGAGAAGGGACGTGAGGAGGGATGGTGTGCGTGTGTGAGGGGGGTGGGGTGTTGGTTTAATTTTCAATTCCCAGTCCTAGTTTGGCGGGCCGGCGTAGTATCAGTATGTGGTAATTTTTGGATATATGGATACCAGAATAGGTTTCTCCGGATCCCGTTTCTGGAAAGAGGAACTTTTATGTAACCTCTAGTACCTTGAGGTTTCAAAAATATCAGATTGTGCTCGCAATAAGGGAACTTGCCAGATGCTTTTCAGTGTTGGAGGGATCGAGAACGATTTTTTCCTTATCCACTTAAAACTACTTGATAATAATATTATTATTATCTGGTAGATAGATTCCAAACCAAATGTCCCATACTCTTGCCGAATATTAGAGTGAAATTGAAATTCTTCTCTTTCCTAAGTACGGAAAAGCGCAAGGGAGGATTTCAGATGAGGGTCACCACTAAGTTCAGAAAATATAATTGATGTTTTTAACGTTCTATAACTTGTCTAGTCAGAATAGAGAAAATACATATCAATTATCAATTCTGATAAAATTCAACTAAATGAAGGTGATACAATGATTGAATACTAACCGGTAGGTTTAAAAGAAGAAAAGATGAGGAAGATTGGGAAAGTGAAATTGATAGAATCAGGGAATTACTTGCTCAATATCTTTGATTGTAGTATACCTTTTCTGATGTGGGAAATTCTAATATGAGGGAAGTTTGGTTGCGTTAGAACAATAATGTTGCATTGGTAGTAATTTTTATTAAATAATAAACTACATTTGAACCAAAATAACTAAATAACTAACAGCTCTTTTACAATTATTCTTTGGTCCAGAGATGGCTAATAAATTGCAGTTATATTGGATGGTGGAGTGTGGATTTAGGGAATTTTGAGAATTTGGCATATAAAATAAGCTGCAAAGGTCATTGAGTATTCAGGAATATTGTTTGTACTATTTTTCAAGTACTTTAAATTACTAGCTAGGTGATTAAGAAAATTAACAAATATTATGAGTTTGAAGTCCATTATGTACATTTTAACTGGTACAGTTTCATATCAGAATAAGAATTAATAACATTTGAGTTTGCAGTCATCTTGCAAGTCATGAGTCTACAGTCTGAATTAAAGAAAAACACAGATTATTCGTACAAGGCAAAACTTATAATCCAATCTTTAAAATTCACATTTCCTATAGAACAGATCTTTTCCACTATATCTAATAAATTAACACTTATAACCAATATCCCCATAAACAGAATTCTTCAAATTGTCTCCTTTTATATCACGAATCCACTTTTCAAAGCAAATCTCATCAGATTCAGCCAAACTCTTTATTTATTAACTGTTTCAGAGAAACGTTAATTTACCCATCATGAGAATGATGTAAAAGTTGGGATTCCTCATCATTTCAGTTTGCAATGAATCCCTTATTGATATTCATCAATTTTGCCCCCAGATGCCCACAGTTTTAACCCCCCAGATGGAACTTTTAAAATGTCCTAATGGATCTTTCTCCTGCTTCCGGTGAGTTCCTCCTCCCTCCCACCCACCGAATTTTTCTTCTACCATTAGTATTTCTCTTCAACCACTCAACCCATTTTTCTCCTGACCACCTTGTTAGTAACCCTACCCACCCACCCATGTAAATATTTTTTCCTTCAATGTATAATTACTCTGGTGAGCATTCCTAGTATTTACAATAAGGTTAGTAGAAATTTCTTGAAAGAAAAAACTGATTGAGAGAATGTAGGAGGAGGGAAATTGTACCTTCAAATACTCAAACCAGACCTGAGTTGAAACTCTCCTTGCTGCTGAAAAAAGAGAGAAGAAGTAGTGAGCAAAGCAGATGAGGGAGGAAAGAAGTCCGAAAGTGGTAGGGATACCCCCCTTATATACACACCTCTCAAAAATGCCAAGACAGGTGGCTTGGCAAAGTATAAAATTTTCATCAAGAATACTATGAGGAAAACTAGTACATAGGGTTTAGGTTTTGATACTGCCTCGTCTGTATCATACAATGATAGAATTTTGCCCTTTGTTATAATAAACTAAGTACTGTTATCCAAAAATTGGTCTGACAACTTGAACCTGGTTTTGTTTCATTCCATTTTACCACTTTGTATGACAACTACAATTATTTTCGGAAAGTAATATTCAAAGTTGTTGTTACAGATTTTCTAGGTTTGGGTAAAAGTACAAAAACCATTATAATAATTACTTTTGGTTCTAGAATTGACTCTTAAATATTATGCAGGTAGCTACAAATGATAGCTATCTATCATTATAAAAGTAGAAAATGGTAAAAATGGAACATTCAGGTTTAAAGTTATATACACACTTCAATTTTGTAGAGAGATATATTTTGAGACCATTACACGATACTCTACATGCTTAAGAAATATTCTGTGTATAGGAACATATTTATTGCATTTTTGCATTGATACACATTATGCTTATTGATATCCACATATTATACTGCTTTTCACCTTTTAATCTAATAGGACAAAGTTCCTTAGAAATTGTATTCATAATTTGTCCCAGCAATATCACAAGTTGGACAATGTTGAAATTTTACCATAAATCCAAGGGGAATTTCTCAGGCATGATAGTTTTAAGAAATTGTTTTATGAATAAGAAGCTCTGGAAATCTTGTATAGCTTTTAATAGTTTAAACAGGACACTACAGGTTGTTTTCCAATCAAAAAGAAAAAAGAAAAAACCTCTTGTATTGTAACTCTCATCAAAGAGTTTTATTTATTCAATGATATGATTCTCAGTGGATGTCGCCAGTGCTATTTTCTAGTCTCATAGTATTCTGATATGCTGCATAAATTCCTTTGACTTCACTGTCCCGAAAAGGTAATTATCAGAGTTTTTCGTATATTATTTAACTTTGAATCGGAGTTCAATCCTCTTAGTACATCTCTTGTGGCCACCCAGCCAGCACAGATAGACTGCCTTGGTTGAATTCATAATTCTCCACCTCCAATTACCCACTCATAAATAAAAATTTGAAATCATCTTGTTTCCTGATTAGAGATAATATTGCAGAAAGATTCTAACTTTGTTGGAACCTTGTGGTTCCCTTGCTTTGGTATAAAGGAAATTACAATTCTTATGACAGCTCTTATTTTCATTAATAAAACCAAAGGAATATAATTTGAATAGAGGAAAATATAGAGCAGGCCTGTTTGAGGAGGCAATTTGGGAATTTAAATAATTTATTGAAAGTTAGAGGAATAATATACAGTATTGGCAGGATATCCAGTGGCTTGCATAATTGTAGCTTCATAGCAGCCTCAATACTCTCTATATTCTTTGCAATAATTATCCAATTTAGCATGTAGTCAGATCATGCTTTCATCCACTCAAATGACACTTTCAGAAAGGGTTTTTTGTATCTTCAGAGCTGAGTTGTCCTTGAAAGATACTATGATTAGCACATATCTGTCGGGCAAGTGTTTAATAATGAATTGCCTTAAATCAAGAATTGCTTCTCTAGTATCAAATATAACTTGTCAATGATGCTGGTATCATACTTGTTACTGTATTCAATCTTGGTTTAAAGGGTACAGAAGGAGGGGAATGAAACAGCTAGGTTTTAGTTATCAAACTCTACCGACTCAGTACCTGCTATTCAATCTTATTTATATTGATTGTATGATCGTGTGGTAGTCAATTCTCTAGATTCTCCTTCAATTTTTGATAGACTGTTTTCCAATAGTGTCTATACTCCAGCGGACAACAAACAAGATAATTGTTTTGCTGTATACTTGTACATTGGCAAAGTCAAAGTTTGTATTGCCTTAATATATCAAGTAGATTGCAGATATGATTTATTTAGAGGGTTGATAACCAATGAAAGAATCAGTGGTATTCTCTGTCGATAAATAGTAATATATAGTAATTTGTGCATATAGGAGCACCACAATCGCCCTCTTCAGATTTCCTTTCTACAAAGTACTACTTTGTATAACCTCTAGTACCCTAAGATTTCTAATATCAGATTCTACTCACAATAAGATAACTTTCTAGAAGCTTTTGCTCTTGGAGAGATAAAGAATACCTTTTCCTCATCTCCTTAAGTTATTGCAAATCTAACACTTTTACCTATCACCTTTTGCTTGCAAGAGCAGGCATCATCAATCCTTACTCAATATAAGCTACTGTGTTTCACTTGTTTTGTATATTGCAAGTTCATTTCTGCTTCTATAATATTCTAGTTTTCGCTGAAACCAGCCAGTTATAGTTCTTCAATTCAGGTTTTGTGTAGGGAAAAAGAGTACCTTTGACCTTTTTGTATTTTGAGATATGAGTAGTTTTAATTGACCTAGCAACTAGTAGGTTTTTGAGAAAATGATTAAAATGGTTTTGAACAAAGAAATTATAATAGTTGGACCATCTATAAAGTAAATTATTTTAAAATTTTGATATAACACTTGCTTTTGAAACCTAGTTAATGCAATATAAATATTTTTTATTTACAGGTAATTTAATTGGTTTAAAGATTGATATGTAGTATTAATTGTTAGGCACATGGGTATGATATACTGAAATCCAGTACTATATTCATAAGAAAATTATACAGAGATACTACTTATACCCCTCCAGTTCACTTATGGGGCCTGAATATCACCTGCAGCGCCTACTGTAAAAAGTGTCACCTCACCAAAAGGCTGAAGATTGGCACCCACCTTGTAACACCTTATACTTCGTCACCATCCGTCTGACCGGATTCTGTTCACTAGGTATATAAAGAGGGGGACCTAGATGAGCCTATTCACCAGGAATCTAATGCATAGGATCAGTGTCCGCAGGGTTACACCCAGTTCTGTATAGCCTTTACTGGATTAGGCCGAATGTGATAGGACACTCTGAGCTAAATTGAGAATAGGATGAGTGGGCTCCTGGAAAAATATGGGAGCCCATTCAGACCCTGAAAACATACCTATCTTAGTCTACGGACCTATCAGAACAGGTTGATAATGAAAGGCATAGCTATACGAGATGGTATTAGACCAATCGTTAGTTTTAATAAATCCTGAAAGCCATAGGCAAGACACTCTGGAAGCCGGAAGTGGCCTGATAGGTCACCTGCCAAGTTTGCCACTTAGAGTTACAAGATACCGTTGGTAAATTGCATGATGGACCACTTAAGTTTAAGTGGCAGAACACAGAACGACGTCTCTAGCTGATAAAAGGTTCCCACTATCTGAAAAAAATACCTCTGACATGTCGACAAGCTGCAGGAGTAACAATATTCTCAGTATCAAACCACTCTTGCACATAAGTCGAAGGAGGAAAAGTTTGAAAAGTACAGGAAGCATAGAAGGTAGAAGTAGTCCATAAACACTCAGATATGGGATGTAAATATTGCAGTACCTTCCGTGCTATGGCCATCAATCAAGCAACATTGAACAGCTCTTATCAATATCATAAGTTTTACTTAAAATCTTTATCACTTTATGTATGAGCTTTCCAGATAATCTCCATATATGATGAAAAGATTATAAGCCTAGTCAGATTCGATTGCCCTTAGAATCGACTACCCTTAACATCATATAGGTTATGTGGAGTAATTAACATTCAATAAGCAGAAGTAATATATGTTTTAAGAAAAAAATCAAGTCCTTTTCATTTATTTCTAAAGTCTGATGGACAACTATGGCCTTATTATTTAAGACCTGTCAGTATAGGTTCTGGGGGCTGGAGATTCTGATCAATCTTCTCAGCTTGAGCTAATTGCTAAACCGCCTTATACTTAGCTTTGTTTGTATTATTGCCTGTGGATTTTTTCTTATGTAGAGTCGTTATCAACTTCTCTTCCGGGTTTAAGTCGTGCTATTAATAATGTACTCTAATAGAATACAAGCAGAATATTTATGCCAGATATGATGCCATTTCTCTATATTCAAACCTTTATATTATAGTCCATTTGACTCTATAATTGTAAAACCCATATAAAATAAACTGCTTTTAATATTGATTAATATCAATCCCCTTATTTTGTAGTAGTCTCTTGACCTGAACTGGACCAGGATATTAAGAAGTATTTAAAAGAACTGAAAACTTTGAATATCTTTTAATGCTTTGAAATAAACCTTTAGAGCTGACTTCAAATCACGAAACATAGTTTCCGCAGGATCATTACAAAGCTGAACTGGCTTTATCTTTGCTGCTTGATTAGTGGTATCAACCAATTCTGCATGATTTCTGAAGTTGATATCTGATTTCAATAAGCCTTTTACATACCCGTTCTAAGGCCACATACCACACCATTCCTTGTATGATTCTTTAACTGAAATCTCAGGATTATTTCTGCAATATCTTTCTTAGAACAAGCCAATACAGATACTACAGTATTGTTTTAATCTCATTTTGACCACTGCAGTTTGCTGCTTAAGGATTAATCAGTGGTTTAAGCTTCAGACTTGCAGTTAGAAAATAATATAAAATTGAAACAATTCAATTAACTCTCTTTTCCTCATGTGCTTCTGTATATATTGCATGATAATGCTTATCGGTACTACCATTAATTATTCCAAATATATATAACTGGAATGAGGACTAGTAGTCATATTGTCATAACTATTATGGAAAACTAGTTATTTCAAATACTTGTTGAAAATCAAGCAAAAATGTAATAGTCTTAGATTAAATACACATAGCTTCTGGCATGTTATTTTTCAAGGCTGTATGACATCCTCTATCCTCTTGTTTATGATATTGCAGTTGTTGTTACCTCTCACTCACTTGTAAAATACTAATATTGGCTACCGTAAAATGTTAAATAATCTGAATGTGTGCTAAGCAGTTAAATTAGAGTATCTTTTATGGTTGATTCCTTAAAAAATGTATACCAGGCTGAAAATGGTGTGTCATATATGGCTGGGCAAATTTACATGCCAAGCCTGGTCTTTGACTATTATATTGTCTTTCGTCTGCTCCAGAGTACGATATCAATCGGGATTTCTTTGGCTGACAACCAAGTAGTCCTACAGTATGACTTATAACTTTTCACTTCTTAAATGGAGGCATTTGGAGTCTAGAGGAATTGGACTGCATGTATTGGAAATCAAGCAATAGGTAATGGAAAGCAGCTGTTCGTCACTGTTAACAGTTCTGAAACTATTGTAACTGAGCTATAAACAAGATTTACTGAATATTGAATTAGGGTTAATGAAAATACTAATAGTTACAGGTTATATTATGCATATACAGTGAATAATCTCCTTTCCTAAGTCAAAACTCTACTGCCTATATAACAAATACTCAATTACTCAACTTTCAAATTGTGGTTAACCTAAGACAATTTTGCTTGTTCCACCAAAAGTTCAACTTTTTAAAATAGAAAGGCTCTGTCACTATGAATATAGTAGCTAAAACAAAACCTCACAGGTATTCACCATCAGCTTCTCTTTATTCCTGAGGGGTTTTTTCTTCCCTACTGGGCCCTACTCATAGAACCTTTCAAATTTGAAAACCAAGGAATTTTCGGTGTACGTTTTGAATGGCACGAACTATACCACAATCATATCCTATACATCAGTCAATATGAGTTTCACTATATCTTGGCAGCTATTCATAATGTATCTCTATTTCTTCCTCAAAGAACTCAACCTCTTCTTTATTATAGAAACTAATCACTTCTTCTGCAAACTCTGCTACCACCTCGGCCTCCTCCATTCCACCCCTCCTCCTTCCCTTTAGTCCGTCAACTAGGAAACCATTGCTAACCCTCAAACAGATAGCTTATGATCCCACTCACATCAATCAGAAGTGAGAGACCACCCACCTGAAAAGCCCACTAATCCACCTGTCTCAAATATGCTGAAAACAACTCTCAGACTTCACTGACCGCCCAGGGTATAGGCACCCCCCAGCTACCTATTATACTTCCAGTGAGTCTACCCCCTTCTTCCAAAATCCTTTCATCCTCCTTTTTAATTTCTGCAAGACACTGCACCTTTATATTCTGTAATAAAATTAATTTTCAAATGAGTTTTCTCCTGTTCCCCTTACAGAGAGTTTATTTGAAAATTAATAAAACTAACCTTGAGCAGGTCTTTAAATGGGCGATTTATAGAGACGTCCAAGGGCTAAATTAGGCCAGTAGAACCTCCTGGAATTATGCTTGGTGTAATATCGTTTGCCTGAAAGTTATCTAATACTGCTACTGTTTTGTAGTCTGAGAATAAGTCTATATCAAGCAGTGTTGGCTGACAGTTGAGGATAGGGGCAAACTGTTCATCTAGCCACTCCAGCATAATGCTTGAGTTGGCATAGGAGGTAGATTTAAAACTTATAACCACTTGGTAGTAATTGAGTTACTGCTGACTGACGATCGCGGATTTGGTCCCTTGTCTACAAAAATATTTGAAGCCTTACTTCTGAATTTCTATCCCCAAATACACTAAGCTGAATAGTGTCCGGTCTTTTATCCCATCCTAATTGGCTTGATTAAAGCCATATACCTTTCTCCCATATGTGACTATAAGTATGTACTTCTAAATATTTGAAAGGAATAGGTATCTGATTCATGTTACAGATATTCTATATCATGTATTGACCTCTACAGTATGCTTCAGCCTCCTTGTCTCCTTTATCCCCAGAGTCATACTGCCAATTCTAGTTATTAAACTAAAGCTTGTTAATTATTGATTCAGTAAAGTCAGTTGCTAGTTAGCTTACTATATTAGTAACTATACTAGGACTAATCTGATGCAATCATAGGTATCCTCTAAACTAACCATTTAAGAAACTAAACTTCTCTAGATTCAGGTTTAGATGAGTTTTCTCAAAGTATGCTGGACAATCACTTTGAAACTAACTTCTTCTTATACGCCGCCCAAGTCTTCTTCACTCCCGAAATCTCTTCAATAGCTCTTTCTCTATCTCCTTCTATTGTTGGGACTGTCCTCCTCCCTCTGCCTGTCTTGGTCCTGCCCTGATTATTGCAAACTTACATTTCTTCTCTTCTTTTCACCACCACGAGAAGCTTGCCACTAGTATTTGAAATAGTTGGATACCTTCTTGTACATCAGTTTTGAAATCTTTGTTAGACTGCTTACCAACTTGATTTCCAGCCTATATGACAGAATTCAAAGCCTATAGCTAATTGTATAAGATCGATATTGATTTTCAACTTTCCTCTCTTATCTTTGGTCGATTTCTACTTATGACTTTCTCTTAGTTCCAGGCTTTTTTTTATTTCAGCACAGAATCTATTGGGTCGAAGTGGAGGAAGATTTGGCTGTATCTGGGTCTGGTCATATATTCTTGATTCCATTTCTTACTCTATTTGCATACTTCATCTACAACTAGTTCTATTCTCTTTCTTCTTCTTCTATTTATTTATTCATATCCTTTTTGTATATAGACAATGAACTGATGTTGCAATATCCAATCATAGACATATGTAGTTTCTGATTTCAGGTATTTCTTTTTGCTAAAATGAACTCCGAGATACTAAGTTCCGCATATCTGAATCTTGCCCCTTATTTTCACTTCATAGTATACTATCTAATTATATAAGTACTTGTATTTACAGTAGCTTATCTTCTTTGATATTATTTAATTGTTCAACTTCTTGATTGCTTAAATTATTTGGTCAGTTTCCTAAATTATTGCACCTATAACAGACGTTCTAAAATGCATAGTGAATCTTCCTTAACTTGAAAGTCCCACTACTCTTTCAAATTTGATAAATCTTAGTAACAGACTGTATTGCCTCTAGTTCAATGCAGTTAAGGATGCAAGATACAGTTTATAAATTGTATAGTAGGATAGATGAGATGGAAGGTAAATGATTTTCTCTAATTCTATATACCAGACAATATTCTGATTATGCAACCTTTACCTAAAAGGTCATATTGCAATCACCTTACCTTCCTCCTTCTTCATACACACAAGGAGGTTTTCTACTTCCAACACTTGTTGACTGGATATTTTATTAGAGGAAATATGATTATAATTACCATGTACCTTAGGATTTTGTATATATGATTCCTGCTAGTGAAAAATATAAGTATAGACACCTATTAAAGATATATTCTAAATTGTAGTAAACAATATTCAACAAACAATATTTAAGAAGGAGAGGAGGAACTTAAGCTTCCTACCAGGATGTGCCCTCTTTCATAGCTATTGTTTCTTATATTAAATTTAAAATGTCTTGACTGAAGTTGCATTATTGGGTAGCTGGTAGGATTGGGGGTGGGTGATTCTTACTTTTCTCTCTTGTCTTATAGACTCTCATGATATAACAGCCATTTCATCCATGTTTGAGGCTTAGCACTTTGTATATACTATTGTGAACAGGAGCAAGTATGAAGGAGCATCTTGAAGCTTTCTGTTAGTTTCTCATTCAGCTTATTTTATATAATATCTTGTTAACAGCTTGTTTTAATACCTAACTTGATCATATTAGAGGCCAATAGAATTGCAACCTACTAGGGCCAAATGAGCTTTAATTATGAAAAGTATTACTCTGAGACTCAGAACCTGTATAACTTGTATAACCATCAGAAGAGAAAAGACTAGGATTCATATCCATAGTTATAAAAAGGGTAATTGTATTCCAAAAGATATTTCCATGGATGAAATTGTCATAAAGGAAGGATCAGCTGTGAAGAAACCAGAAAAATTAATTAAAGAAGTTCTTAAAAGAGCCCTATCTTTACTTTTACTTACAATTGTACTTAACAAAGTAAGATAACACTTCACTAAGTACTATGATAGTTAATCAACTATTGTACTACCTTACCAGGCACAATAGCACTTAACCAAGTATTATAACTCTTAACTAAGTACAATAGTAGGTATAGTACCAGAATGGATAACTGTGAACCAATTTGAAAGTAGTTTTCAACTCTGCATCACTTGCCTATAATGAATTAAATTTAATAATATGATTGTAGAAATGGGCATTGGCTTGAGGTTATCAAATGTATGATTTTTATAATAAGTGAAGGAGGGAAGAACTAATAATATCCTAAAGTAAAGATTTGGATATTCAGGTGCATAATTTATGGCCTTAGTAGTATAAGACAAAATTATAAAGCTGTTTAAGCAATACATTCACTACTATAGTCTTTCATTGAAAAGTTAAGATAACAAACATATAATATAAGCAATTAGCAAGTATTATAAAAATTATTATACTTTTTCAAGAGGCCAGAAATTAAGAGTTGAACACATCAATGCTGTTCTACCAGCCTTACAGTAGAGAGACAAAAAAAAATCATTCCTGATAGACACAAGTGTCAGTCCTATGATTGAGGAAGAAGACAGTATGTAACGGAATCCTACTATATTTCTACTATTACTCTTGACTTGATGTTGGTTATTACTTATTTGGGTTTATACCTGATAAGCGCTACTATTTGGTTGTCCCTTCCTACTTGGTTATGACTTCCTAACTGGTTATTCTTTCCTTGTTTCGCTTATCACTACCCCTCCTTGCTTCAACCCATTTGGGTATCGCTATCCTCCTGCAATACCTACTGGATTTGTATAGTAGTAGCGATCTCTTGTTCCTTCCTGTTTGGATTCCATTACTTGTTTTGTTAGCTCCATCCTGTCACTTTTTCCCCTCTGTTTTCGGAATATGGTTACTTTGTTATGCTTCCTCTGTTAGCATGTTGTTGCACAGGATGTTTGCGCTTTTTTGTTTAGTTTTCCTAGCTACAATCTTTTGTATTTAAAGAGCCTGCAATCCCTTAAGGATTCAGACTCTTAAGCCTCACAGGACTATCATCTTTAATACTATAAGTTGAATGGTCACTCTATTAGTTCCATACCTTTTAACTTGTCTATTGAAAACCTATCCATCGAGGCTTCTCCCCCTAACATTATAGTATCTTCAGAGTCCCATTGGGATTCTCGAGATACTTGGGAGTAGGTTACACAGTAAGTATTAAATAGTTATTGTAAATGAATCTTATAATTGTTAAATACAATATGATTGATAGATATTAACTATAAGGTATTTATATATTTAGAAATGGTGGATTATATATCACTCTAGTGACCATTACTCAATAACTTGACACATATGTAGTACAGCCACTGTGGCACCTGTATGTACTACTTTGTTTACAGTCTTCTGTTCTTGCAATAAAAGATAAAGCTATTGAAATAATTAAAAATAACACTATCTTGTATTTTATTTGCTCCCTATATACCTGTATTACCTATTATTCCATTTTCTTTTCTTGGCTACAAGTTTATTATATTTGTTAAATCTTTGAAATATTTTTAATATTCTAAGTATTTGCATAGTAATAGCTCCAGATTTGTTACAAACCTATCCCTAGTCTGCCGGACAAGGCACACTATCTTCTTTAACAGCA
>QFET01006576.1:0-15601 GCA_003316355.1 Tuber calosporum | reverse complement strand
GATGGGACCTACCTACCCCAGAAGCACCTGTCGATTATGAGGACTGCTTCTTTGATCAGTCCTCTTCACAGCTTGACCATCGCGCTTTTCAGCTTACCAACTACATGAAAGGAAAGTGGTACTCCAGCATTCGAAATACTACCCAGAATGACCCTCTCCTTGAGGTAGTTACCAAGGCTATCGACCACCCTGACTGGCTCTTATATGATGGAGTTCTCGTCAGAAATGGGAAGGATGACAGTAGAGACTGTCCTTATGTCCCCTATGAAGCAAGCTATCAAGGTGCTAATATCAGAAGCGAAATTGTGCGCATCAACCATGAAAAAATGGCACATATGGGTTGGCAGAAATGTTTTGAATATGCTTCAAGACACTTCTACTGGCTCTCCATGAGGAACGATTTTAAAGACTATATCCGCAGATGCCACCTATGCCAGCTCAACAAGCAACCTACCACTGTCCCCGAAGGATCAGTCACCCCCCTCCCTGTTCCCAGGCAGCCATTCTCGTCCCTTGAAATTGACTTTGCAGGACCCTTCCCAAGCGATTCCAGGCTAGAACTCATCATGGTTGTCTTGGATGGATTCAGTGGCTTTACCTACCTCATACTAGTCTCCCAGAATATCACTGCTATCGAAACTGCACACCCCCTTATTGAGCCAGTCTTCTCCATTCATGGTTTCCCTACCTCCCTAGTCTCGGACAGACACCCCGAGTTTACCTCACGCTTTTGGACACAGCTTATGGCGAATCACAATGTTGATCTCAACATGGCTACAGCTTACCATCACCAGACCGATGGACAGACTGAGCGCAGAATCAGAACTGTTCGCCAATGCCTTAAGAACTATGTCAACCCTAAAGGAACCAAGTGGGTTCGCCAAATATCTCATGTCCAGACTGCAATCAATGCAGCTCCCAGCGATAGCACAGAACTCTCTCCCTTCGAAATCACATCTGGCTGACTACCAAACCTCCTCCCAGGCGTTAGAGTTCTCCCCACTTCAGTACCAGCAACAGGCGAGATTGCTTTCCAAATCATGAAGAACCAGCAACTCGCCAGAGATGCCCTCAAGAAGGCCAGAGCACGCCAAACCACCTCCAGCGAAAATAGAAGAAAGGATGGACCCCCAATTATCCCTAACGAAACTGAAGTTATCCTCAAGTCAGCACCCTATGTCCATAAGGTTGGACGAAATCACAAGCTAGTTGGACCATGGTTAGAACCCTTCTCAGTGAGCGAAGGACCTGATAGACATAACAACTACAAAGTCATACCCCCCCCAGTGATGGAAGGAATCCACCCATTGATCCATCGTAGCCATCTTCGCATTTACCTAAGACCAAACCCCTTCGCCTTCCCAGGAACACCTGAACCCATATCCAAAGAACCTGTCATCATCGATGCCAGTGGACAAGAGCAAAGTGAAATCGAAAAGATAATCAAAGATCGAATCTATCGCCGAAAAAGACAGTTCTTGATCCATTGGAAAGGCTATGACGAAATCGAAGCAACATGGGAACCCCTCTACAACCTAGAGGGCGCCAGCACCCTCATCAGATCCTACTGGTTCGTGACCTACAATGAATCTATACCTTTCAGACTCCCTTGGTCCCATGGCGAGACTTTCTCTGCCTGGACACTTCAGAAACCAGACTATGCCCCCCTCTCACCTGAGCTTGACCTTGACGGATTTTGGAAACCTCTCCAAGACTCAGACTACTCAGAATCCGATACCAGCACAATACACTCCACCTTGGACGAATCTGAGATGGAAAGCTAACTGCTTCATGGTATTGTCTTCGCTACTATGGGGCTTATAAAGGTGTAAGGTCCTGACACCAGTGATGGATATATGTTTACTGATTAAGTTATATGTTTTGAAATTGAGTGCAATGCTCCAAAGGCGGGTTGGTCATTAAGCCCTTTAGGATATATCTTCTTTGTTTGTTTGTTTTATTTCTTTTAAGGGGAATGTAACAGAATCCTATTATGTTTCTACTATTACTACTGACTTGATGTTGGTTATTACTTATTTGGGTTTATACCTGATAAGCGCTACTATTTGGTTGTTCCTCCCTACTTGGTTATGACTTCCTAACTGGCTATCCTTTCCTTGAAACGCTTATCACTACCCCTCCTTGCTTCTACCAATTTAGGTATTGTTATCCTCCTGCTATACCTACTGGATTTGTATAGGAGTAGCGATCTCTTGTTCCTTCCTGTTTGGATTCCATTACTTGTTTTGTTAGCTCCATCCTGTCGCTTTTAACCCTCTGTTTTCGGAATATGGTTACCTTGTTATGCTGCACCAGTTAGCATGTTTGTTGGACAGGATGTTTGCGCTTTTGTTTAGTTTTCCTAGCTACAATCTTTTGTATTTAAAGAGCCTGCAATCCCTTAAGGATTTGGACTCGCAAGCCTCACAGGACTATCATCTTTAATACTACAAGTTGAACGGTCACTCTATTAGTTCCATACCGTTTACCTTGTCTATTGATGACCTATCCATCGACGCTTCTCCCCCTATCCTAATAGTATCTACAGGGTCCCTCTGAGATTCTCGAGATACTTGGGAGTAGGTTACATCCCTGCACCTGGTATGGTCAACTCCTAACCCATTGTGCAACCATTGACCTTAAGACATTTATCACCAATCTTGATCTAGAAAGGCATCAACCACCCCTCAAAAATCCCCAAAAACTCATCCAATTTGCTTTGAAATTGCCAGATCTAAGAATAACTCTTTTTGGAATGGAATTGGCACCTCTCATAGTGTTGAGATATTACACCTTGCTAGAATCCACCCTCAGGCATTAACCCAAGCTATTTTCACAACCAAGAAGCTGAGAGAGCAGTTTATTGCATGAATTAAAACCTTCTTTGCCCTGGTATTATAAATTTCTTAAGTAAAACATGTAGTATTTTATATTAATATAATTATAGGGACATTCAGAGGAATATTAGTGAAGAATACTGGCCACCAAAATACCTACCTGAGCTTTGGAGTTTCCCAAATCCACTGCGGGATACTACAACAGTGAGGTTTCCAAGGTTGACGGAAAGAAAGAAACCTTGATTCCATACCCTGAGAATCAGAAGCTATGGCATGCTGAGATGTTAGATAAGGATATTTGTTAAAAATTGTCAGAAGAATAGAAAGAGGAGCAGTGACAGGGAGTGGAAGAGAAAGAAATTTGAGAGTTCAGATATATATATTTTGGAGTTCAAGACAGGTGTGGTACTAGCAAGTGCAGTTGTACAGAGGGAGTTAGAAGAGGTGAATGACTTTATTGTTACTAACTCAGAGGCAGGAAGTGGAAGTGGTCCGGTGCAAAAAAGGAGAAGAAATGAAAAGTAGAAAAGGAGGCCAAGATATGCATATTCAATGATTTTTGGGCAACCAGAAGAGGCAAACACAAGGATTATGACAACTGAGGAAGGAATAAAGGCAGAGAGGTTTTAGGATGAGAAATTGAGGTGAGCTGATATAGGGCAACTAGTTTCAATGATACAGTTAAGGAGGGAAAGGAAAGAGAGAAGGTGGTTAGTAAATGTTCTAGGATACTACCTATAAGGGAAGGGAGAAAGGAAGGGTGGTAGTAAGAAAGATGTCCTAGAATAAAATGTAGAGAAAAGTATGAATTTGATTTAAGATGAAAGGAGGAGCCTGGTGGGGAAGATATATCGAACTATTAATCTATTCATGTAGAGCCTGTTTTTCATTATTCCTACATTGTATGATTGGAACTTTGTCCGTATTACGTTTGCAGAACTTTATCTAGTTGAAGGAATTCTATTGAAGCAGGTTATTGATATTATGAAGGAGAAATATGTTTTTACCCTGAGGTTACTAGAACATGAGACCCGCTTTGTTCAACAGATAAGGTAAGTATATAAAGTGTTTGGAGATATAGAAACCGATTTGCTTAATGGGAGTTTACCAAGCAACAAGTATTTTTAAATAAGGATATCTAACTTGTTCCTAAGGGGGAAGAATTGTGGTCTCAAAATATGAACTCAGCCAATATTGTTCACTCCCTCTGAGTCTATAGATGGAATCATTTTTCTATCCAACTGCAAAATATATACATTCATTCCTCTCAGAGACTTCTTATAGCTACAGCCCATAGTTCAAAAGCTAAGTTTAAAGCCACAGTGCTAGGAGAAGATCTAGTTCACAAGCAATAGATAACAAAACATGAAACAAGAGAAAATGTTTTGCAGAGATACTTACTGAGAGATAAAGACACCACTAAGGGTGACATTGATGTGAGTATATTCTCGCTTATACTGAATTGACAGATCTATTTAATATTTTCTAATCAATTATATCTTAAATTATATTTAAGAATAGGATGTAAGTGTGTGATGCTTTACAAAAGATAGATCCAAACGGTGTCGCTATATGAGGAAAAGTATTTACAATATCACATTGACAAAAGGAATACTTTATTAAAGGACCAAACCGTGTTTTTCTATTGAGAGTCATGATAAGTTAAAAGATTTGGATTTGAAATTTCTAGGACGATTAATGCATATTGCAGATATATTTTCTGGTATTATCTTAGAATATCTAATTTAACTGCCATATCAGCCAATAAGCATTATATTTGGCTTCTTTGCCATACTTTATATATGCCAAAGTTTATCTGTTTGGATTAAGGTAAGTATAATATATTTTAATATGTATAATCTTATTACAATAAAGAAATAATTATTTTTTATTTTTAGGAATAAAAACTGTTTTACTAGCTCAATCACACCTTACTGTACAGCATGAAAACAAACAAGATTTACTATTCTATAAAGCATATTCCTATATCAAATCAACTAAGAATCAGCATATTGAAGCATTGAAGAATCAATTAAATCAGGGTCAAACATAGGAGTAGAAGATGTTCTTTGCGGAGCTGGAAGGAGAAGGATTCTTTAATAGTGGTGATTTGGACAAATCATGTCTCCAATGAATCTATATGGATATTATTCGGTCACATATTCATAAGTTTGTTGCATTATATAATACTCAGAGTATACGATACCAGCAGCCCTATATACACTAGCTTCTAACTGGTTAACCTTTTCTTCCCTATCATTAACCCAATAGGGTGAAAGACTTTGAAGTAAAGGTTGATATTAGTATACTCTTAGGTTTAGAGTAGGAGCTACAAGATTTTGATCTTGATGAATATTTATCAAATGCTACTATTACCCTTTATGTACAGCTATTAACCGCCACCAGATATCTAACTCAGTTTGTTTATAGCGATAATAGGCACAAGAGTGCATACATATTTCTACGTATAAAGGTAACAGATCATCTTGCTAGTGGAGGAAAAATATGTTACTTCAATACACTGAGTTGTATAAAAGAAAGAATATTTTCACATAATACTGAGGAAATAGAGAGGCATTGGGAATCTGATGACTGTTACGGGGTAGCCAATTCTGTACTGCTGAATTGCCTAGACCGTGCTTGTATCGAGAGGGTAGGAGAATAGTCGGGAAAGCTCCGGTAAGAATAAAGACAGAGGTTAAGAATGTTCTTGAAAGCTTTAAAGTTGTTTTAACTAATAACTGAATATATTATTAAGGTCTCTTCTCCGTTGCTTGATGATCCCTTAACTATAGGGAACTGCTAGCTATTTATACAATTCTCCCGGTGCTTATGTTAGCCATATATATGAAGTATCATTAGATATCATGCCTAGGGTTATGGTAAGTGGAAACCCAGTTTGACCCTGAAAATGTATGCCCTTCTCGGTCAAATGATCCCACGAACTATTTAGTATGCAGAGGGTATCTAGCACTCCACCAGTAAATAGCCTTCGATTCATTTGCCAAATAAACTAAGTTTAAGTAGATGTAGCCCAGTTGCAAACATCTTACGGAATACCAGTTGATCAGTCTGGATGGCCGTCTTTTCTGCATATATGCACTCAAGTGCATATGCATACGGATTATCAAGAGTCATAGTACTCCGTACATTAGAGTCTAGTTCTTTCACAGAGGCTGAGCAGCTCTGCTATAGACACTACTTCTTGCCAGCATGGGTTGTAGTCATATAGTAACCTCCCGGTTCTATATACTATCTTATCAACTAATTTGTACCATTTCCCATATGTGTAACCTCTGCTCCCCCTTTCCAGGCTTTGTCCCGAAGCAATATAACCTTTTAGGACTCCTTCCGGTAGGCTTAAAAAACCTTCTGCGATAACTTGGCCACAGCAGGAAAAATCTTTCCAGAGATTGTACCTGGCCCAACTATGGCATATCCGGATTTTCCTTGTGAAAATCTTCTACCAAATCTTGAGCATCCTGTAAGTGCTCTGGTGGTTCCCAGGTGTTCTCATCTTCTAAACATCCCTTCCACTTAACAAAGTATTGAAGTTCTTGGATGGTTCTTGACTGTCCTTTGAATCTTCGTTCATAAGAGATTATTTCACTCTTAATGATTTTTTCCACCTCCCATTCTAGGTCACCTTCAAGATCTTCCGGTATCATGGGTGGTTGTTCCCGGCCTGGTCGAACTGAAGTTCTGTTAGCTCAAGTAGCGATACATGGAATACCGGATGGATTTTCCAGCGTTCAGATAATTCCAACTTGAAGGCAAGGTTTCCTCCTTGCTCCCGGATTTTGAATGGACCGTATAATTTTGGTGCTAACTTCTTGGATGGTCGCTTAGCACGGATATTCTATTCATTTAGCATAACCCAATCACCAGTTTTGAAGTCTGGTTGGCTGTGAGCCTTGCGGTCATAGTATTTGTTCATTCCTTCTCGAGTCTTTTCCAGTGATTCCTTTACCTTTTCATGTATCGTTTTCATCCAGTGAGCATACATAGTAGCTCCGGGATTCTGGGCTTCTCGCACCTTTATCCATTCTGTTTGAGGGTGCTAACCATAATTTGCAAAGAATGGTGTTATTCCATGAGCGCTTGTTACCGAGTTGTTGTATGCATACTCGGCTAATGGTAAAAGGTTGTACCAATCATCCTGATCATAGTTGACAAATATCCGCAGGTATCCTCCCACCACTTGGTTGACCCTTTCTGTTTGTCCATTAGTCTGAGGGTGGTATGCGGTGGACAATTTTCTCTTTATGCCTAACATCTTGCACAGAGACTACCAGAATTCTTCTGCAAACTTTGCGTCCATGTGTGAGATGATTTCGGTTGGTAGACCATGAAGTTTTCAAACTTCTTTGATAAATGCCTGAGCAACATCCTTTGCGGTCGCATTTTCCTCCAGACCGATAATATGTGCTATTTTCGTGAATCGGTCAACTACGACCATAATTTGGCTGTAACCTGCAGATTTGGGCAGTTGGGTAATAAAATCTACCGAGGTAGATCCCCAAGCTGCAAAAGGTACTTGCAGTGGTTGCAGTAGGCCAAAGCGTGTGTGCCTTGGTGCGTTGGCCTTTTGGCATTCTGTACATGACAATACATAGTCGTTTATCCAATTGGTAATTCCCTTCCAGTAAAAATCCCTAGTGTTGATCTCTAGAGCTTTTTCTTTACTGAAATGTCCTGCAACTTTAGAGTCATGACAACCTTTTGCAATATCGGTTTGCAGAGTTTCGTCCTGGGGAATATATAGGCATTCTTTATAGAACAGCATTCCATCCAACATGGTCCAATGTTTTGGCATTGGCTTGCCATCATCTCCTAATTGTTGTAACTCCCGCTTCATACATGTCCACTCTGGATCATCATTTGCATTCTCTTTTACCCTTGCCATGAAGTCCGTATCAAATATCTTGACATTGCACTCAGCAATTATTGCATTGGACATTAAGGTTTGTCCTTTGATGCAAATTGGGTGAACGGCAATATCGGTTGTGTCCAGGAACTCGTGTTTGTCATTTGAATGTAGGAAACATAATTGCGGCTGAGTTTCCTCCAAGTGGATACCCGAGCTCCCAAATCCTTAACCTGCTTGTTCTGTATCTTCCAACTCCCTGACTTCATGAAGCTCTCTCTCATCAATTTTTTCCACAATCATTTGCGCTATGCGGTCTCCGGTTCGTACCTGAAAAGCCTTGTTAGTATTGTTGACCAGGTGGATCTTAACCTCCCCCCTATAGTCCGCATCCACTACTCCTGCTCCAATGGAAATATCATGCTTGACTGCCAATCCACGCTGTGGTACGATATAGGCATATATTCCAATTGGTAGCCTGATGGCTAATCCAGTCCCTATGAGCACTTGCCCTTTAGAAGGAACTATGGTATCCTCAGTACTGTATAGGTCGTGTCCTGCTGCTAACTTGGAACCTCGAGTTGGAATTCTTGCTTCCTGTTGTAACCTTTTAACCCTAACCGAACTAGTGCTTTGTTCTTTTGGCAATCCAGGTTGGGGTCGTTCCAAATTTTCCATTCCCCATATGACTGAGACTACTAAGTTTCACTTATTCTGGTGGGTTCCAAAGTGATGAGGCTGGAGTATAGCCTGCTTGGCATGCTCAGCTCCTGCCTTAAGGCGGTACTCAGGCCGCCTGCTTAATGTGTCAGGTTTACCTCCTTTGGTCCCAGGTCTGTAAATGATTTTAAAGTTAAAATAGATTAACTTTTGCGCCCATCGGATTTGTCTTGCCGACCAGGCCTTTGTTCAGAGAAAGTATTGTAGATTTTGATAATCGGTATAGATAGTGAAAGGTTCATCAGTTCCTGCCAGGTCGTGTCGCCATTCTTCCAAAGTAACTAATATTGCCAATAACTCCTTATCATGGATATCATAGTTGCGTTCCGCAGGGCTAAGCTTCCTGGAATGGAATGCAACCGGGTGCAACTTGTTATCCATATATTGAGATAGAACACATCCGAGAGCATAATCGCTTGCATCAGTTCCCACTACCGTTTCTCTTTCAGGATGAAAGTGAGAAAGTATGGGAGCTGAAATAAACCGTCGTTTGAGTTCATCAAAAGCAATTTACTGTATTTCTCCTCAAGCAAAATCCTTTGGATTCCCCTTCAATAAATCGGTAATTGGTGCACATAGTCCGGAGAAATTCTTTATGAATCGTCAGTAAAAATTTGCAAATCCCATAAAGATTGGAATCTCTTTTACCCAGGTAGGTGGTTGCCAGGCCTTTATTGATTCAACCTTGCACTCGCTCAAAGTGACTCCATCAACAGCCACTTTATACCCGAGAAACTCCACAGATTTGGCATGGAATGTACTTTTTGCGATGGATATGGCCATATTATACTCTTGTATTCGTTCAAGCACCTTCTTTACTAATATGACATGATCCTTTTCTGTTTTTGAGTAGATGAGTATATCATCGATATATACTACCACTCCTTCATCAAGGAAGTCTTTCAGAATCATAGTCACTATTGACTGGAATATTGCAGGTGCATTGACAAGTCCGAAAGGCATAACTTTGTATTCATATAGGCCGTATCTGGTGTGAAATGCTGTTTTCCATTCATCCCCCTTTCGTATGCGGATTAGATGGTATCCATCTTTGAGGTCCAGCTTGCTGAAAATAGTTGCTCCTTGAACTCGGTCCCATAGTTCAGTCATCAGAGGGAGAGAGTACTTATTATGGGTGGTCACTTTGTTCAACCCTTAGTAGTCTACTACCAATCTGAGGCGTCCATCAGCTTTGGGAATAAAAAGTATTGGTGCTTCTGAAGGAGACTTGCTGGGGGAGATCTTTCCTTGTTTTAACATATCATCCAAATAAGTTCTTAATGCTTTTAGCTGTTTCTCCGATAGCGGATAAATTGGTCTCCAAGGTGGTTGAGAGTCTGGTGCGAGGTCAATAGCGTGATCAATGGTTTGGTAAGAGGGTAATTTTGCTTCCGTTGACGGGCGAAAAAGGTTCTTGTAGCTGTGGTATTGTTTGGGAAGTGAATTGAGGACTAGTTCTTCCTCATCATCCATTCTTGCAATTCTTCCAATAACCACTGCCTCTGGGTCTTCCAATACCTCCTTGTCCCATTTGATAGAAATGCCTTCTTCTTCGGGTAAAAGATAGAGCTGACATCCCGGAGCCTCAAAACTCCAGTTTCCTGCGTCATGTATTTCCTTTATTGGATCTGCCTCATTCCACCACCCAAATGAAATTATTATTCCATAATTTCCAGTAGGTGCGATTTCACATACGATTTTTGACAAATGTTTATTTTTTCCAATTTCCAGGTAGATAGGACATGTATAATCCTTTCCGGCAGAGAATTGGCCTCCTGTAAATCCTAGAATAGGAATAGGATCCTGACGAGATTCATATGGAATATTTAATTCCTTTACCAATTTTTGTGAATAACAAATATATTTGATCCTGAGTCCAGTAGAACTATCATGCGATAACGTTTTCTGTACACATAGATATGTGCATCGCCTTCCAGGCATTGGTAGCATTTTAGTTCTTCATGAGCCAGCCTTTGTCGTTTATGCGACCGTGTTATATCTGTTCGTCCTCGCTTAGCAGAGATGATGGTTGTATTTGATGTGTGTTCGTGACAATGCCAACATTGTTTCGACCAGAGAGGTCTCCTCAGAAGAACTAGAACACAATAATTAATTAATTAAGATTCTGGGCGGCCCACTATAAGCGGTCTTTACCCCCAGATGAGGGGCTCCCATCAATATTAAAAAATCCTATTTTCCTAGGAAACATGCGTGCATAATTATGCATGGCTTTTTTATGCATCGCTAATATTCATAGCTGTTAGTAATATGCACTGGGGTTTTTTGAATTACTTAGCTCTGGTTTTTGAGTGTAAATTCCTAAAAGGGTAGTTTGTTTTCGAAAATAAAATTGTTTTCCGAAGAGTAGGTCAAATTCCGAAAAGGTTAACCATTTCCAAATTTGGAATAGCTCATCCCATCATGGAAATAATAGCCTTTGAAATCCTAGCATTTTCGCAAAAAACCCCGAAAATTTCAGTATAAGGGGAGGTTTTTATTTATACTGTTGATCCCCTCTGAGTGCTGGTCTAGTTGGCCAGTGTTGTAGTGCTTTGACAGGAGGTCAAGTGTTCAATCCTCACCCTTGGCAGGGTATTTGAGGCATGTGGCTTATGAAGTCACTCAGGCTGTGTTTCGCATCAAAGTATTTCCTCAGAGTGTTCATTTGGCCTTCGGGTGGTTCCTCTGGCTAAGGTTCCCTCGTTTAGGTTTGTTATTATTGAAGAGAATCTCGCCAGCTACCTTTTGCACTATTTTTCATTTCGGTAGCATGTCTGGTTGTTGTTCTGCTGGCCTTAGAAGAATGGATGAGACTTGGTTATTTCTCAGGATCAAAGATGTGACCGCCCCCCTAAACCATTCTTAAAAAGGTTTGCTCCACCTTTATCTGTCCACTAACCGTGTTCTCTTAAGGACTTATGGACTTAGGGACAACTTCTCTTGTGCTCCTATTCTGAATAGTGCCTGCGACAGCCAGTACTCCTCACTCCATAGCCTAGAGAGATCCACTATTTTGATTCCTGTCAACAGTTTCCTGGTTTCCCGATTACCCAATTGCCGTTGCCGTTGGTGCCATTTAGGACATTTCAGTTTCCGATAATTCCCATAACCGAGGTGAGGCTCCGCTGTGTATGTTGTTGTCCTTTGCTTGATTAGGTCTTTCTGTGAGTGTTACTGTCTGCAGTTTGCGTGAAAATTTCGGTCGGTCCTGCTTTGTCTGTTTAGCGAAAGCACTGGCTACAACTATGTCCTTTCGACACTTTGGCCAGGTGTGGTTGTTGAGGCCACAGCATGTGCATTCCTTCCCTGCTTTTCGCTTATCAACCACCACTTGCGAGATTCCATTATGAGCCTTCTTCCAGTCAGTATACGCATCTTTGGTTTGGAATCCCGCTTTCTTTGTAGATGGGTTAGCCTTAGCAGTTTTACAACGTGAGGGGTTGTTCTTTTGTTTCAGGTTGGTGTATCCTTGTTTGGTGTTGACCCCTTTACTGTTGTTATCGCGCTTTCGCTTAGGTGTTCCACTGGATGAGGGTTCTCCTTTGGATAATTTTTGCCGTTCTAGAAATTCCTCCTCCTGTCTCCTAACTTCCCTTATAGTTTCCATCCATTCTTCATCGGAGGAGAATTTTAGATGGGATAACCGTTGTAAAATTTCTTCAGGAAGTTTGCTTTTAACTCGCACCCTCCAACTGATTCCTGTGAGTCGGGTTTTGATATTTAGGTTTTCAAGGAGCAGAAGATAAGTGTCTATTTTTCCCTTATAGACTACCTTGGTCACCACTTCTAGGGCTCGTCTTTCCTCTTCAATGCCGATATATCGTTTTGTGATTTCTTGCTGAAAACGATCCCATGTGGAATAGTCTGAGTCTCGAGTGTATCCACCTAATTCACCCATCACCTTCTAGTATTTTTCCCAGAAAGGCGCCACTTTGTTCCCCTTTGTTTTCCCCCTGGCAAAAACTATTCAGTGTACATGATTTGCCCACTGTGTAGGGTTGCAATCGAAATAGTCTTCACAGGCTGTCAACCAATTTCGAACATCTTGTGTGTCATGTCCTTCAAAGAAGTAGGGTGGTTCCGCTTTTAGCTTTGCTGGTCAGGAGAGTCCACTGATACGTTCTAAGAAAGTCCAAGTTAAGCTGTCTTCGGGTATATCGTTTCTGGGAATAGATGGTAAACGGGGAGCGAATTCCGGCCTGCTGCCCTTTCTGCCCCGTCCATCCTCTCCTTCACTATCGGACCTATCATCATCTGGGTTTGGGGCATCACCAAGGTTACCTGGTGGTGGTGGCAGTGGTAGGTTATTTCCTCCACGGTTGACTCCTTTTCCTTTATGCTTCCTAGGTGTCGATCCTGATTCATTCGTTGGAACTGTGCCCTGTTCCGGTAGAATAGATAGTTGCCCTCGGTTAGATGGTCATGTAACACCATCACTGGTCGCATGCTGAGTCGATACTGGAACTGATTTATCGGCCAGTTGTTGTACCAAGGCATCCAGGTATGCCCTCATACCTTCGCCTTGTTGTCTTAGTTGTTGAGCCGCAATTTCTTGTTGCTCATTGATCCTCCGATTCCATTCCTGTTCCTGCTGGTGTAATTTAGCATTTAGGTGCATTAGGACTTTTTCCAGAATCCGATCCCTTGTTTCTGAGACATGGGCCTGTTCTTCCTGTTGTGCCTGTTGGCGTAGGAATAGTTCCTGAACCTGGGCACGTAATATTTGCTACTCCCTTTCAGTATGGCCACTGAACCGTTCAAGTGCTTGGCGGCCTTCCTGTGTTTCAGCATCATTGATAACCTCACCCCTAGCCATACAGCTTTGCAACAATTATAGCATTGTGAACCCTTGCCTGGCCTGCTGTGACAAAGCTGAGATCGCTATAAGATTCTCATCTGTACTTTCTTTCAAGGATCGGGCCAGGTGGCGCAATGCATAGACCACATTTTGCTGTAAGTTATCTTGAGTACTGACAGGCTTCTTAGCTCACTTGAAACGTTTCTGAACACTGGATGGTGGACGACCCAAATGTGTAATGGGAGAGCAGGTCCGGCTCCAGGACGGAATTAGAGATGCTGAAGGGGTAGATTCTGTATCGTCCACTTCAATCATCCAGTCAGGTCCCAAAGGACTAGGAATAGGGGTATCATCTCGTGCCATAGCCATGGCAGCTCGCTTATAAACCCGAATGGTTTCAGTATAGTAAAATTTAAAATTGCCAGTTCTCTGGCCTCCAGGCACAAAAGTCATGAACTGAAGAAAAATCTGACCACTCAGAATCCCAGTCCAGAATTTCGTTCCAGACAAAGTCTTGCCCATGAAAGTAGGCGTAGATTTGTGTAAAGTCCCTAGGTGTGGAGACTAAAAATGGGTTAGTAAACCACGAGGGTTCCACAGTTTCAAATAGCGGTATTTCCGCAAGGTTAGTAGAAAGTATTTTTTTCAAAAGAGGATATGTTAGATAAAGGATCAAAATTCAGGATAGCTTGTCCAGATAGTGAAGTATCCAAGATACTCCTTAGTTTCTGGTTCAGGAAAGGTTCAAAAATTGAACTAGGAGATTGAGGGTTGAGTCGAGGATCTTCCATATAATCATAGATAGATTCTTATTAGCGTTTGGTGAAACCTGTTATCCACTGTCTGTCTTGCTGATATATTCTTTCCGTATGTTTGTTGTGTATAGCTTGTAAGTGTCTGAGTGCTACGGCTCGTATGTCAAGTGCGAATCCTTTACAACAGACAGGAAATACGTTCTCAAAACTAAGAGGTCGACAGTGCCCACAATGTTTGCACTAATGAAAACTTTGAGCGTCGTGGTATTCTTCAGGCATAAGATGAAATAGCCGTGAGAATATTGTAGAGCTTTGGTGATAAGAGAATAACAATATAGTATTATGAGGTAGCCAATTCTGTACTGCTGAATTGCCTAAGCCGTGCTTGTATTGAGAGGGTAGGAGTAGTGTCAGGAACGCTCCAGTAAGAATAAAGATAAAGGGTAAGAAAGTTCTCGAAAGCTTTAAAGTTGTTTTAACTAATAACTGAATATATTGTTAAGGTCTCTTTTCCGTTGCTTGATGATCCCTTAACTATAGGGGTTTGACTTTTTTTTTTTGATTATCTCATATATTCGCTGTTAACGTACAGGAACCTGCATGGAGCGCTAGCTATAGCATAAACGAAATGTTAATTCCAAACATGCAAAACAAAAGAAATAACCGTACCAGTTCTCCCCTAGTGATGACTATACCGTCACCGCGCCCAACAATGGTGACTAATTCAAAAAGTATAGAATGAAATAATATCAAAAGAAATTATATCTGAAAGGAAAGATATAGCAGGAAACTCAAACCACTGAGTCTGAGTCATAGTCGGAGGAGGAGTAGGCAGCGGTGGAAAAAACCGCTGGCATGGTGGGTGGGAAGTCCGTGCAAGTAGCGCGGATATATGAGGCAAGACCGAGGATCATGTCCAGGTCGGCCCAAAGTGGAGAGCCATGGACTATTGAAGACACCTAGAGAAGGTATAGCAGGCGTTCTCGGGACTTGGAAGGGCAGTGGAGAATTGAATGCTCAAAGATTTCATCCTCTGAGTCGCAGGAAGGGCAGGTGGGAGAGCGATCGGTGTCGTTCCATGAGGGTTGCGCGGCAAGATAGCTCTTGCCAGCGCGCATTTGGTGAATTCACCGAGCTGTAAAGCGGTCGAGGCCCATGAAGGCATGAGGGCGTACGGACGGCTTGAACTAGTAGTAAGGAGGGGGTGGGGACAGGAGTGTCCAGTCAGTGAAGAGGTCCTTTCTGCACTCGTCCTTCATCAATTTGTAGGAGACAGCACCTGGGATCGGAGGAGGGGGGGTAAAGACAGTGTCCGGTAGGAGGTGGGAGTTTATCTGTCGGAGTTTGAAACCGTCCAGTGCCATCTTGACCAAGAGGTAGCACATCCCATCGATTGGGAGGTGAGAGTGGATGGCTGGTATGGGTGTAACGGATTCCTATTATGTTTCTACTATTACTACTGACTTGATGTTGGTTATTACTTATTTGGGTTTATACCTGATAAGCGCTACTATTTGGTTGTTCCTTCCTACTTGGTTATGACTTCCGAACTGGTTATTCTTTCTTTGTTTCGCTTATCACTACCCCTCCTTGCTTATACCCAGTTGGGTATCGCTATCCTCCT
>QFET01006575.1:18608-42065 GCA_003316355.1 Tuber calosporum | reverse complement strand
CCCTGAGCGAGGGCTAGTCTCTTGAGGAAGTGGGTGGAGGTTTCCATCAAGGGCGAGAATAAGTATCCTAGCCATCGAACTATGGAAGAAGGGTGGAAGAGGCTCCAATCGAGAGAGTCCCTTAACTATGGGGGACTGCTAGCTATTTATACAATTCTCCTGGTACTTATGTTGGCCATTGATATGAAGTTTCCTTACATATCATGGCCGGGGTCATGGTAAGTGGAAACCCAGTTTGACCCTGAAAATGTCTGCCCCGCTCGGTCAAATGATCCCCCGAACTATTTAGCATTCCGAGAGTGTCTAGCACTCCACCAGTAAATAGCCTTCGATTCATTTGCCAAATGAACTAAGTTCGAGTAGATGTAGCCCAGTTGCCAACATCTTACGGAATACCAGTTGATCAGTCTGGATGGCCGTCTTTCCTGCATATATGCACTCAAGTGCATATGCATGCGGATTATCAAGAGTCATAGTCCTCCATACATTAGAGTCTAGATCTTTCACCGAGGCTGAGCAGCTCTGCTATAGACACTACTTCTTGCCAGCGTGGGTTGTAGTCATATAGTAACCTCCCGGTTCTATATACTATCACATCAACTAATTTGTACCATTTCCCATAAGTGTAACAGGTGAGTTGGTCTCGCCAGGAGTCTGCTCAAGGCCTTCTTGGAAACAGGGAGGTGTACTACTACTGCAGGGTCAAGGTAGGCGAAGGGTGATCAGTCCTCTGCCAAAGATCAAAGGTATACTTGAGTCTAGGTCAATAAATGTAACCTACTCCTAAGTATCTCGAGAATCCCAAAGGGACTCTGAAGATACTATTAGGATAGGGGGAGAAGCGTCGATGGAGAGAGCTTCAATAGAAAAGGTAAAAGGTATAGAACAGATAGAGTGACTGTTGAACTTCTAGTATTAAAGATGATAGTCCTGTGAGGCTTGAGAGTCCGAATCCTTAAGGGATTGCAGGCTCTTTAAATACAAAAGATTGAAGCTAGGAAAACTAAACAAAAGTGCAAACATCCAGTCCAACAAACAAGCTAACAAAGGCCGCATACCAAGGTAACCATATTCCAAATACAGAGGGTTAAAAGCGACAGGATGGAGCTAACAAAACAAGTAATAGAATCCAAACAAGAAGGAACAAGAGATCGCTAATACTATAAAAATCCAGTATGTAGAGCAGGAGGATAGTGGAACCCAAATGGGTATAAGCAAGGAGGGGTAGTGATAAGCGAAACAAGGAAAGAATAACCAGTTAGGAAGTCATAACCAAGTAGGTAGGGACAACCAAATAGTAGTGCTTATTAGGTATAAACCAAAACAAGTAATAACCAACATCAAGTTAGTAGTAATAGAAGAAACATAGTAGGATTCCGGTACAGATGTTATAATTGACCTACAAAAGTGACATGGAAGAAAAAGGTACTTTAAATAGGAAATTACCTAGGTACCGAGTTAGGTAGGGTAACTAAGTTAGACCGGTTAACCCTCAACCACAGTTAGGCAGTGTCTCTCTATCAGAGTTAGGCAGGGTAACACGTTACCAGAGTTAGGCAGGGCAACCTACTACCTGAGATAGGCAGGGTACCACGATACTAGAGTGGGACACGTTATCCAGCAAGGCCAAGTAACCACAAGAGCCTAGGAAAACTTGGTAAGCAGGGCAGAGCCTGGCGGACATGCAACATTCATGTAACCAGTTATTTCATGAAGGTGGTCACAGGTGTAAATGAAAGAATGGTTATACGAGACCGTCAGGCAATATATCAGTATATTACGTGGACTTCGGAATTGATTCAGGCTATGAAGGCACCAAGTTACCCTACCTTAAGGATCACATATACGATCATGAACCTCATGTTAGCATACCATCAACATTATACAAAATGCGAAAAGTTTTATAAGTTAACTGGACTTTAGGTGGAGCTTGTTAGTAAACCACTATTTAGATAGATGGTAAAGTGTAATAGTTCGTAAAAGCCTACCAAAACTTGGCCACTGGACGTGGCTATGTAACACTGTATATGTCATCAGAGTCCAGTGGTGATATTCTGTCTGCATGGGATACCTGGGGTAAGCCGATGACCAACCCAAGCAAGTTGTTAGTATAGACACCAGATGGCACCCCAGGGATAGTCTAAGTACCTAATATCCCTATAGGAGGTGTGGGAGCCCCTAGGGAAGGCCATCTGAGTGTTGTGGACAAACGGTAGTTTGTCCAGATAATTATCTACTATAGAACACCTCATAGTCTAAGACCTATACTATTACTTAGAGATGTTAAATGACTCTCAGTGCATTCTGCCTTATCATGGTTGAGGTAGTTAATGAAATATTGGCTACTAGTAGCGCCTATTAGGCCAACACAGAAGTACCTCTTACCGGGGGAGCCAAGTAGTTACTAGAATAACTGCCAATTGGCTAAGTATACCAGGTTGACTACAACGCTTGTATAGATGGAATCGTTACAGGGTAACTGAGTCTTAACTGAGATAATGACTCACTGGTCAACTTGACTGTAGGCCACTGATGTAACCCACACCCAAGTATCTTGACAATCCCAAAGGGGCTTTGAAGATACTCTAGGATAGGGGGAAAAGCGTCGATAGATAGGTCTTCAATAGACAAGGGAAAAGGTATGGAACTAATAGAGTGACCGTTCAACTTGTAGTATTAAAGATGATAGTCCTGTGAGGCTTGAGAGTCCGAATCCTTAAGCCATTACAGGCTCTTTAAATTCAAAAGATTGTAGCTAGGAAAAGTTAACAAAAGTGCAAACATTCAGTCCAACAAACATGCTAACAGTGGCTGCATAACAAGGTAACCATATTCCGAAAACTGAGTGTTAAAATTGATAGGATGGAGCTAATAGAACAAGTAATGGAATTCAAATAAGGAAGAACAAGCAATTGTTATTACTATACATATCCAGTAAGTCTAGCAGGAGGATAGCGATACCCAAATGGGTAGAAGTAAGGAGAAGGAATGATAAGCAAAAAAAGGAAAGAATCAGCAGTTAGGAAGTGATAACCAAGTAGGAAGCGACAACTACATAGTAGATCCAATCCTTAGTTGATATCCATTATTTCTCATTCTTCTCCCTTATCAATAACTGTATGAAAGACTGGGTAGCCATCATCATCGTGGAGGGGAGGAGGAACAGCCCATCTGTGTACTGGTATGTGCTAGGGATGATAAGGGGAGACAAAGTTGGAGGAAGAGTAGAGAGACAAGGGTCCAAGAATTGCACAAGATCTTGATGGAAAGTATTCGGTGTTCTTTCTATTTATGTGGGTCTGACATTCATTCCAGACACAGGCAATCCAGTGTATGGCTCTCTGCCTATTAGATTCAAGAACACAGTCCAGTTCATTGACTTGGGGTCAGGGAGAGACTGGTGTAGGCTGATGGTCAGGTTCGGTAGGTGTGGTGATGGGGGCGATATATCCCGAGATGGTGTCTTCAATGGATTCCAGTTGGGAGATAGAATCAGGGATTTATTTAAAGCAGTTGGTGATAGCATCTGGATGCAATGGTTGGTCCATAACTCCTGGAGGATTGTTAATTCTCGCCACAACCCAGATAGTTCTGCTTTAGCTCGCTCTATATGTACTGGTGCTTTGGATAAGTCTTGAGGGGTGCTATGATAGAAGGAGGTCTCACCGATTTCCCAACCTTGAATGGCATTAGTTGAAAACTCAAGGGAATCTGTTGCTTTGTCCATGGCTTGTTCAACAGAATCTGGCTATTAACACGCTTCTAGAGACCTGGAGGGGTCTGAGCTGCTGACTTGGTGTGAATTTCATATAGAGGACTGTTCTGGAGTAGGAATGCTAAAGGGTACTCGAAGACTGAGAGCAGAAGAGAGGTCTTGTGCATGGAGGATATTGAGGTAGTATCTTGATACACTATTCATGGCGGAGGATGGAGTCTTTAGAGTCTTCTGCTCTGGCGGGTCTTCAAGTATTCTGTTTTCTTCAGCTGGGGTGTCTTCATAGATTCTTAAATGTGCATCTGCAAGGACATTGTCTAGGCCTTTTCTCAGTATGATATGGAAATCATAAGATTGCAGAAACATGTGCCATCTAGTTTGGCAGTAAGGGAGGGTAGTCTGTTTCAGGAATAAGGATAGTGCCTTGTTGCCAGACACAAAGTAAACTTGGTGTTATATAGCATTTGATGGAATTGCTGAATTGCATCCACAATCGCTAAAATTTGGAGTTCCTAGATAGGGTAGTTCAGCTAACTTAATGCAAACGCTCTGCTCTAAAATACGACAGTGTATGCTTTCTCAGTGAAGGGTCCTTGGCCAACACATCCTCCTGATCTAACCTTTTGTGGTGTCAGTAATGAGATATATTGGATCAGCTGATGTCTCATATCAGATTGGGGTGAACACAATTGTCTCTTTGGCCAGGCAGTTGACCAATTAAAAGTCTTCCTCGTGCTAAGTTTGCTATTCAAATACTTTTGAGGAATTTAGGTCTGTGAGTGGGGAAGTAGTTGAGGCAAGGTGTGGCAGGAATTGTACATGATATATCACAACTCCAATCAAGGTCTGAAATTCTCTTTTCCATTTTAGTCTGGGCCATTCTTGAATCGATCGAACTTTTTCAGGGTTTGCATAAATACCTCTCTCAACTATAACATGTCTCATAAGGGAAAGCTTGGTGGCGAACAATTTGCACTCTCATGGCAATGCTTTAATATAGTACTGCTTCAGCCTTCCCAAGACTAATCCGATGTCCGAAAAACTGTCCTTAAGGGTTTCTGAGTAGATGGTAATGTCATTCATGTATGCCTAAACGAATTTTCCAATGAATCCATTTAGGACAAACTTTATAACTCTCATAGCTATGGCAAGGGCATTGGCATCTCCTTTCAGCCTTACTCTGCATGTAAAAGATGCAATATGTGTCTTGATAGTATTGTATTTCTCATTACTGGAGAGAATTCAGATTTGGAAGTACCAATTTGGGAGGTCTATGGTGCATCTGAACTTTGCTCTGGTAACAGTTCTGAGTATGATAGCTTAGTTGGGAATCACTCCTTTTGTCACGATTGGTCACTAAGCAAAGCAGGATTTCACATGACTCATAGTTATGAGTCACAAGTTTGTTATATTTTGCACTATGACTCATTAGAAGTCATGGAGTTCCTCATAATGCACACTTGTGCAATCATTGTTATATTGTGATTGGTTGATCGTGCGTATGACTCACATTTGTTAGTCCAATGATGTAATGATTTTCGCACATGACTCACACTATGAGTAATGGGTTTCACGCATATGACCACTTTAGGGCACATGACTTATTTTATGAGTTATGATTGGTTGGCACGCGGCGCAGTTGACTCAGAAGAGTCAGCTGATCGATTTCATACTATGACTCACTATGAGTCATAGAGGACGTGTGACTCACAGGTATGAGTCACCAGGGTTAGGGTTGAGGGAAGAGTGCCTATATAAGGACCTCTAAGCGACCTGTAGTTAGGACTCTTCACGCAACCATCTAAGTTCTTTCCTATACAATTACTTTACCTCTTTACCGTTCCTTTCCCCTATTGGCATTGTGCAATAGGAACCATAGGGTTCAGCTATCAAGACAACGTAGGCATAGGCCTAAGAGCAATAGTGGAGATCCGCCTAGTACTACTTGTTGCAATAGTACTCCTACCCTGGTGGCTGAGATTAGCGCCACGTCCCACACCGGACTATAACAACGGCCCAGTCATATTCATCCAACCCAAAGAGAAGTAGTTACCTGTTGCAAAACCAGCTTACCGCATAGGATCGTAAATCCTTTGTCCTTGATAGTAATATCCTTCCTGGGTACAATGCCTATGAGTAGTTTAATTTTGCCATTGGGTTTTAAGTTTGCAAATTGATTGATTGGGTTATGTGCGTCACTTGGATAAATGATTCCTTTTCCTTTCCAGTCTTCAATTAATGCTCTGTAGGCAGGCATGATCTTGTCAGGGAATGAGAAGAATCTCGGATTATGGTCTGAAATTGTATCTTTCACCTGGATGTGGTGGATTACCTCCCTTGAGGGTGGCAATTCAACTGTCTTCTTGCAAGTGAATACTGTAGGAAGCTCGGAAATGAAAACAGGAACATCTGCTTCATTCATGGCTGAAAATTATGCTTGAGTTGCTTTCTTGCAGGTCCAGGTAATTCAGTTGTCAAGAAAGGTAATAATAGATTTTCCGCTCTCTATTACCTCATGATGTGCAGTCAGGTAAGGCATTATTAGGAAGATATCATAGTTGTCTAGGGAACAGACTAGGGCTTCAGAGATATCGTGGCTTACTTTGTCAATCTGTATGACTGGCTTTGCCACATAGTTGATTGCTGAACCTAATCCTTTAACTGCCTTCTCCAGGTTGATATCAGTCACGAGGTTTCTGGTAGGTATTTGGTGGGTAGTGACATTCCTTCCTGGTATCAAGTTGTCTCCTGTAGTTCATGTATTGAATACTGTTTTTACTTTATGGTTATTAACTGTAATGTATATATTGACGGTTTGGGGTTGAGTTCCAAAAGGTCCTAAATAGTTGGTGGTAACTGTGACTGATTCCTTCACATGAGGATCATCCTCCTGGGTGTGGTTTGTTCTTCTGACATTCTGGGGTCTCCTAGATCCACCAAGGCCTTCATTTCCTCACTACTGAATGCTCCTATATCTGACCGTTATTATTTACTATTGTTAAGTCTGACAAGACTAACGGAAACTAGAAGGGCTACTAATTGGTTAGTTAGTTTTATGATTTGTTTCAAGTATCCTTTGATACTTGGTTTGAATTATGATTTGTTTCAAGAATCATTTGATACTAAGTTGGTTATATTTTGGCTTTGAAGTATCATGCTGAAACACAATATGTTTTATGTTTAGTTTTATGTATCGTGATGATACATATTTTGTTTGCAGTACCACTTAGGTATATAAGGCATTGGTTTCATTGGAGGACTTTACAAGTAGAGCTTGGTTATATTAGTTGAATGGAAATCAAATGGAAGGATATGGAAAGCTTTGGAAAAACGAGATCATGTATTTTAGACTGCCTATGTGGAGCTTAAACAGGGCTGACTTCGATAGACAAAGTTTTCAATATACTTGGTTGAGCAGCAGTTAAATCTTTTCAGTTCGTATGAAACTACAGCAAGTAAGGCTATGACTTAGGCAGGCTGGTGATATAGTAATCGATGGCTGGTAAACAATCTATCGTGATCTCTAGTAATAATACTCTCTGGCAGTTCCGACAGTTTGGAATCTGAGTTACTATTGTTATACTATACCGACACGCATTCCTCCTGGTGTCTGATACACCAAGGGAAGCGTTATATTATGCTTCTTCTTCTCCAAGCAGTTATCGTTATTGTGTCTATGTTTTCCACAATAGTATCAGTTATTGTCTATACTACACCGATCCTTCTCAGCCTTGGATACTCTTGGATGCTGAGGGATGTTGTTTGAGAATCTTGGTTGATTTCACTGGGTGTAGTTTTGGGGGCGCTTAGGTACTAGTTGGGAAACTGCATTAGAAGTTGCATTTCCTTAATGGTTTTAGTTTCCATAGAGCCCTGTAGATTAGGCAATTGCATCTTACTTTTCTGCTATTGCTACCAGCTAATCAGAGGAGGTATATGAATCGATTGGTGACTTCACTTGTTGTTTGGCCTTTATATCCATGGAATCGAGGAGTCTCTGCTTCGCTGAATAGTCGGATATTGTTCCTGGTGCGAGAATGTATCTCAAGGTTTCAAGTCTGATTACAGTATTGGCAATAGTTGCTGTTTTTCTGCCTGTAGTTTGCTTGGCTTATAGCCAGTATTCATAGATGGTATCAGTAGATGTGGAAGCATTGAAGTAGGTCTTGAATTTCTGTTTGAGTCTACCTAATGTGTGGTCACCTTAGGATGCTTCATACTTAGTAAATTTAACAAGAGTTATCTCTCTGAAATAGGCTTCATAGTATTGCAGAGCTACAGTGCCATTTTCTGTGATGCCAAAGCTGGTGATGTATCGATGGACTCTGATAAACTATAAGTTGATTCCCCATAGTTAACAATCTTTTCCTTCTCCTGTGAATGTAAATAGTGCAGGCCATTTCAGACGATTATTTCAATCTGGAGTGAGAGATATAGCGATAGGTGCAGGGCTTAGATTGCTTTGTGAACTTGGTCGACTAGCTAGTCTTAGTGGATTTGACAAATTCCCTGGTGTAGGGCTTGGCTCTCTTGGTTCTCTTGGTAGACTAGGGAGTCTAAGTGGCGTATCTGGGGATGCTGGTCCTAGAGCATCCTCTGGACGGGAATTTGTTTCTGATTCTGAGCATGATTCTTTCTTGGATGAGACTTCTTGGTAGAGTTGTTCTTGGACTTGGTCTTAGGTTGGAGCTGGGGCTTGGGCTTTGGCTTAGTCTTGGTCCTCTTCTTTGCTGTACTGCTATGTACTAAAGATAGTTCTGAAACCTCAGATCATGGTGCAGGTGACAGTACTGGCCCTTGACTTTGAGATCCTGGAGAGAATACTACTGATCCTCTAGTGAAGTGGCTTGTGGTATCTCTAGGAAGTGAAATGGTTGCTAGCTAGTGTGAGGTGCACTTGCCTGGAGTCCGCTCAAGGCCTTATTAGAAACAGCAAGGTGTACTACTACCACAGGGTCAAGGTAGGCGAAGCGTAATTAGTCCTCTGCCAAAGATTAAAGGTATACTTCAGTCTAGGTCAAAAATTGTAACCTACTCTCCAGTATCACGAGAATCCTTATATGGACTCTGGAGATACTATTGGGATAGGGGGAGAAGTGTTGATAGATAGGTCTTCAATAGACGAGTTAAAAGGTATAGAACTAATAGAGTTACTATACAACTTGTAGTTTTAAAGATAAAGTCCTGTCAGGCTTCAGAGTCCAAATCCTTAAGGGATTGCATCCTCTGTAAATACAAAAGATAGTATCTAGGAAAACTTAACAAAAGTGCTAACATCTTGTCCAACAATATGCTAACAGAGGCAGCATAACAAGGTAACCATATTGCGAAAACAATGGGTTATAAGCGACTGGATAGAGCTAACAAAACGAGTTATGGAATCCAAATAAGTTGGAAAAAGCAATTACTAATATTATACAAATCTTGTATGTATAGCAAGAGGAGAGCAATACCCCAATAGGTAAAAGGAATGAGGGGGCAGTAATAAGCAAAACAAGGTAAGAATAACCAGTTAGGAAGTCATAACCAAGTAGGAAGAGACAACCAAATTGTAGCGCTTATTATGTATAAACCCAAATTGTAGCGCTTATTATGTATAAACCCAAATAAGTAATAACCAACATCAAGTGAGTTGTAATAGTAGAAACAAAGCATGATTCTGTTATATAGGTATAGGTGCATGTCTTTTACTACATGTAGGAAGATAGTACCATTTGTTAGTTCAGACTGCCTAAGTGTTTTCATGATTGTTAGGAATATGTTAGGTATATTGTCTCCATTTCTTGCTTTTGCACTTCTTTGTGCTAGGCGATTCCGTGAATCTTCAAAGTGAGTAACCTGGTCCAAGACTTTGTGTTGTAAAGTCAATTTGATTTGCCAAATTGCTTCAAGAAGAGGGATATTTGTTGTTGTTTTCTGGTTATCAAATCCATCCTTATAGGCTTACAACCAGTCAGAGGTGAGAGCGGATATAGCAGAATCACCATGGAATGATGAATCTATGACTGGATATAGGAGGCAGGTGTACAGGTAATTTCTATCTTCTAACTCTGATACTTTATTGGTGAATCAGGAACTTACTTTTTCACTCACTTCCAGTTGTGATGGTATCTCATTGACTATGTCACTGAGTTTACCTATACAGATAGCTGCCCGCCAGGCTATTGCCCAGGTACAATAGTTGTGTCTACAATATTGCCTGTGGTAGTCCTTGACAAGGACAATGATTAAGCTGGAGTCTTTGGATTGGGTTAAGTAGAGCATTGTTTATTTCAAAATTAGGTTTAGTCTTGGATGTTTGAAGAATCTTATCTCATGTAGTTGAATGAGATAATATCTATTTATCTTTACCCTGGAAGGTTCACCGTACATGGAGAAGAGATAGTCGAAGCAAGGAATTGAGATATATCTACAATTATCACAGCTGAAGAAGCTGTCTGTATCAAAATACTCACATGCCACGATTGATTAGTGCAGGGGAGATTGGTTTTAGTTCTTTAAGGAGTTATTTGTTCACTCTATACTGTACATATAGCTATTGAAGGCACAAGGTCTTGCTAATCCAGGTTCATAAACTGAAAATATTGTAGTATCTTATCGCTTTAAGGATAACTGCTGCAAGCGAGATTTGAACCTAATATAGTTTCGAGCTAAAGTTATGATTCCCCAATTGTACTGCTGATGCATAGGATAACAAAGGGAATATTCTTATCTATATATACCTATATCCCATTATGTTATACACAGCTTATGCCAAGTAAATATCTTTTGTAGACACATGTTACATTCATGTATTATCTCGCTTAACAAAGCAATGCGACTGTACAGAATGAGAAATCATATATTTTATCAAGCACCCTCCGTCTATAAGGTTGAAGGTAATTACAGTCTCGTTAAACCCTGATTAGGACCCTTCTCAGTGAGTGAAGGATCTGATAGACAACAACAACTACAAACTCATACTCACACTAGTGATGACAGGAATCTATGCTTCGATCCACCGCAGCCCTCTTTGGATTTGCCTATGACCAAACCCCTGTACCTTCTAAAGAATACCTAAACCCTTATCTAAAAAGCCTATTACCATCGATGCTAGTGGACAAGAGTATTATGAAATCAAAAAGATACTCAATGATCGAATCTATTGCAGAGAGAAACTGTCCTTGATCTACTGGAAAGGCTATGATAAAATTTAAAGAATATGGGAACCCCTCAACAACCTTGAAGGCGCCAGCACTCTTATGAGATCCTATTAGTTCAATTCTTACAATAAATTTATGCCTTTCAGTCTCTCCATGTCCCATGGTGACACTTTCTCTCCCTGGGAACTCCAGAAAACAGACTATGGCCCCCTCTCTCCTGAGCTCTTTCCTGACAGATTCTCGAAACCTGTACATAAATCTGACTACTCAGACTCTGATACTAGTACAAACCTTCCATCTCGGATGAATTTGCGATGGAAACCTAACTGCTTCATGGTATTATCTTTACTACTATAGGTCTAAGATATGTGTAATGTCCTGATACAAGTAATAGATATATATTTACTGATAAAGTTATAAGTTTGATTTTGAGAAGAATGCTACAAAGGCGGGTTGGTTATTAAACCCTTTAGGATATTCCTTATTGTTTTGTTTATTTTATTTCTTTTAAGGTGAATGTAACAGAATCCTACTATGTTTCTACTATTACTACTGACTTGATATTGGTTCTTGCTTAATTTTAGTTTATACCTGATAAGTGCTACCCTTTAGCTGTCTCATCCTACTTGGTTATAACTTTCTAACTAGTTATTGTTTCCCTACTTAGCTTATCATTACTCCTCCCTTGCTTCTACTCATTTGATTATTGCTTTCCTCCTGCTATACCTATTAGATTTGTATAGGATTTGTGATCACTTGTTCCTACTTGTTTGGAACCTATTACCTGTTATTTTAACTCCATCCTATCACTTTTAACACTCTGTTTGTGGAATATAATTATCTTGCTATGCTAACTCTGTTAGCATATTTGTTGGACTGGATGTTTGCCCTTTGGTTAAATTTTCCTAGCTACAATCTTTTGTATTTAAAGAGCCTACAATTCCCATGGATTCAGACTCTGCAGCCTCACTGGACTATCATCTTTAATTCTAAAAGTTGCCTAGTCACTCTATTAGTTCTATACCTTTTACCTTCTCTAATGAAAACCTATCCATCCACCCTTCACCCCTTTCTGTGTTAGTATCAACATATTAATATCTATCGAGTCCCTTTGAGATTCTCGAGATATCTAAGCACAGGTTATACAGCTCAAGAAAGGGGAAAACTAGATTAGATATACTTATTCTCTCCTGATAGATTATATTACTCTTTTGTTTGTTCTTCTTTACTCATTTCTGTACCATTTTCTGTTGTTGAAGGTAGTCTACAACTCTACATAGCCCCTATGTGAAATCCCTGCCTTAAGCCGTTTCCATATATAATTAATTAAGATTTAAAAATATTATCACTAAACAACTTTCAGAAAATTGAGATTAGTTATTTGGATACCAAATAGCCATTGAGGTCTTCATATTTTCTCTAAATCATCCTCCATATGCTAACTTTCCTTGTATAATTTTCTTGCCTCTGAAAATATTTAATAATATAGCCTCCCATTTGACTTACTTCTTATTATCAAGGCCATTTTAATACTATGTTCCCAGCTGCTCAGGCAGCTTCAATTCCTACTTTTTCTTATAGAAAAAAATATTAAAAAATAGTTTTTGAAACCTGTGAAAGTTTTCCAATCCTTACTAGCCTTATACACTATATTTGAAACTAATAGTAATATTGCCATATAAGGAGGAACTAGTAGCTTATATAGACCTTTATCAGGATTATTTTGCTACTAATATAGCAGGTGGAAATGTGAGTTGACTCTGGACAATATTAGTGTCTGTTAGTTAGAACAACTTATAGTTATATTAGTCATCTAAATCTTCTACCTCTACTGCTTTTGCCATTAGCATAGTTGAGGAAGAGGACATATTTTATTAAAATTCAAATTATAATATTATACAAAAACAATATAATTTGCTCTTCATTTGGTTTTAATACTGTGATTAATTCTAATACATGGTCTATTGTAAGAATACAAATACTCAAGTATTTTCAAGCTTCTATAATAAAAGTTCAATGAACCTCAGATGTCTTATTAGGTTGTAGAATCAATCAGGTCTGTATTTATTCATACACTATTCTAATGCTGATATTTACAGAACCTATTAAACTCATAAAATTTATATAATCAAATAAAGTACAATACAATTTTTTTCAATTATTAAATAATTCCCGCTGTCTACCAAGAGTATCAAAATACTACAAGAAAACTTTCAAAGGTAGAAAAATAGTTTAATTCTTGTCCTGCCATAAATCTGTGGGACGAATCTACTCTCGCCTGCAAAATGCTTGGTCACCTATGCATTGTCAAGAATTTTCTTTAATAGGTGGTTTGCATATTATGATGACTTAGGTGGTAGTTAAGGGAAAGTAGACCTAGATGCGTGAATAAGCTTGGACAGTAGGTGTAGATAGCTTAGTGACCAGGTGGCAATAGAATGAATACCAAAGACTACGATTGCATCCTCTACAAATTGACTGCTCTCATTGAGATTTTAGGCTGAACTAGTTTGATAGGAGACAACAAATTTGAGGGCAAGATTACAAAACTACCCACTCATGAAGGATATTTTTCTCTAGGGCCTGTTACAGTATTGAGGGGTATCTAAAGGTTCAGAGAGTATTGTGTCATTGCTGATTTATTGTTCTGTAGTAATTGAATTTCCTCAGGTCTCAAATGCCCTGTTTTCCTACCACCCAGGTGCGCAAACTCTCTAATCTTTCTTCCAATCCTTGAGCTACTGTATATTAATAATAATAATATTATTATTATTATTTATTATAACCATAGCAACTAGTCCCAAGCGTTCGTGATATAAGATCTGGCTAATTACGATCGCACTTAGATCTATATGAATAGAAAGTCCTAGGAGTATTATACATAGAAAACGTTTAGAGGAAAAAAATATGCAGAATCTAGAAAAAAAACAATCCTTTTGGAGATCTCTGTCCGTTCTTCCTTTGATACCTAGGATAAAAAGAACCTTTCCCCCTGGAGCTGATCTCTCCGGTTACCCTTTCCCTCCCTAACCCGCCCTTTCCGCACCTTGGGAAATACATCCACATCCATTCAGGAAACAGGAGTGAGTTTTTATGCCACCCCATTCCCGGACCTGTAACCATCCCTACACCGATCATGGAATGTCACTCCTCTCTATTGGTACTTTCCTAACCGATAAAGCTCCAAAGATACTCTAACCACCAGGGACTGGCACCTTGATGACGTGCCTTAAAGAGTGTTCTCTCTCATGTATTATTCCCAATCTGATAACTTCCACAAAAATCTCTGGAAGCACCGGTTATCTGGGAAACGTTACCTAACACACCCACCCGAGCCTGGCCCATCAACCAAACTCCACTGCAAGGCTACCCCACCAAAACCACACCTCTCGCTCCACACCCCACTCAAACCTCCCGTATACCGTAGCACCGCAATGGGCCCACACTCCCACCGGCGGCTGATGTTGAATGCGCCATTGAGGAAGCGTGAATGATCGAAAGAATCAGGTTTTAAGGGGTTAATCCGACTGTTGACTTGAGAGCGTACTAGCCTTTGCGGATTTCCTAGGTGTGCAGAGATCCGGGGCGCATGGCATGTGGTAGGCTGCTCTGTAGATATAAGGGATAATATTTTTCCTATTGTTTGTATTCTGCCCACTCCTGTTGTTGACGTGGAGTCAGTATGATAGTGCTAATTGACCTACCGGCCAGGGTCAGACTCTCTTTGGGATAGCAGGGAAGATGCCTAACGTGAAGGATCGATTTGAGCATCTGAGTGGGGTTCTAAGGGTTACCTACTGATCCCAACGAGAATTAAAGTTCAGTATTCAACAAATGGTTCAGAGCGCACTCGCTTTAGATTTCCTAAAGTATCGTATTTCTTCAGGTCTCGCATATGGCCCCAGAACTGGCATTCGAATCCTACTGGTAGTTCCTAGCCTCTCTGCCCGCAAAATCAGGGACTATATTAGCTAGACTAAAAATTGTTGAAATTACTTCTACCAATACTTCGTTCGCCATACAACCCTTTGCCTTATTCTTGTAACATCCTGTTGGCTTTACATATATAGTAATGGGCTTATCGCCCACTGCTTTTGATAATAAGGCCCCTTATTTCTCTTTAAAAATTATACACCCACCTATGAGTGATGACCCATGATTTAGAAAGACTTATTGAAGATCTTCCCCCGTGGAAATTGGTATAAGCGCGGCAAAAACCCAACACTGCGTCATTAAGTTTTTTCCTTTCTTCTTTTTCTCTATAATAGAGGATGGACAGGAAGATCAGATGGCAAAAATGGCAAAATAAAATCAACAAAATAGGGACCCCGAATATCTACCCTACAAAGGGCTGAGATAGCGTTGGGTTTCAATTATCAGAAAGTATTGGTTCGATAGCGCACTCAATCCTCCCCCCCTTCCCCCTCGAGAAGGTTGAGAGACGAGAGGCTATGGTTGAGAGCCCTAATACTGCATTGCGGGTATTGATATCGCGCAGATGTGCGAAAACTCCCAAGCAAATTAGATCAGGGTGCCATCGCCCGCCCTAACATGAGCTTAGTAAGTACCGGAGATGTGCGAGTATGATACAAGTACGTATCGTACCCGTGCTAGTACATACGTCGCCCGATTTTTTTGGTTGCCCCTTTCTTGTCATCCCAAACTGAAGGGGCCCCGAGAACATAGCCCTCTTCCACAAAGCTCCGATGGGGCAATCTTCCGCTCCAACCCATACCCGAGCAACAACCGGAATCCGGTATTTCTATCTGGACCACATGCTGCAATCACCCCCCTCCCCCTCAAGACCAACCGAACAAGATAAACTTAGCGGAGCACAGCAGGCCAACTCCCGGCCGCACTCAAATCTAAGGAGAGCTGGCCTGCCCTGAAATACAAGAAGTCCAAACTCTTTATTATTCTGGCCAGGATAGTAAGTCATACTCCTGCGGTTGGCGAACCACTTCCTGGAAGCTAAAATCAATACTCGAGTACAGAGGGACAGTCATAAATAACCATGCGTTTCACAGTTTCACAGCCATGCGCGCCAAATCCTAGCACGCCATGAGTTATTCGGGGGAATTCTTTGTGTCATCTTGGGACATACAAGTACTGTCGCTGTCCACGGGAAGCATCCACAGAAGGAGTGAGAAACACCTGCCTGCCCTACAAGGATTTTTCATAGGCCAATCAATTCATTGCAGTATCCGTGCCCCTGGAATGCGTGTACTCGTACAGTACGGTACTCTATTCCGAGAGTGAAGTGAGTGGCAGGGCTTGGCAAGACATGCGGCAAGGGCCCAAACTCTATGAAACCAAAGAGAGCGCATTGCGTGACGGGACCCAAGAGCGGCAATGGCAGCGGAGTGGGATTGAGCCATCACGAATTGTCTGAGTTCGGCTAACGATGACAAGCATACCCGAGAAACAGAATCCCGACAAACTCTCTACTTGTCCCAGGCAAGAAGTATCCGCGTACGGTACTCGAGTACAGTATCATACGATACCAGGCATAATGAATCCGAACACAGGGGGCAAGAATTGTACAAGTATGGAGAATTGTCTGTGCACATCTGAGCACCCATACTAAATTCGGACTCAGATGTTCGGGTTCAATATTCCTAGTACTCAGAGTACTCGAGACCGGTACGTGTATATGGCCGAAAATTTGTGCCTATCACAAACTCGCGACCCGTATCTCCGGGCACCCCTTGCCTGTGGCAAGGACAGGCAAACGCTTACCTTCCCAACAGCCCGTTTACATAAAAAAGTAACCCGTCCCAGGCGAGAAGTACAGTACCGATGCTCGAGTACTATATGTACCCAAACACAGGCATCAGAAGGGAAAACATAGGGCCAATCATCCATGCCTATCTGCGCGGGTGGACAAAATTACACTCCCTCAAATGTTCGCGTTCTTCTTGCTGCTTGGGGGTAATACGTACTCGTCAATTACCTCGGAGTCGAGCGGCCCGAGAAATATCAGGCGATGCAAGGTTAGGTGTGTTCGGTAAAAGGCAATTCAGACACCAACTTACGGTGGGGTAGTGGGTGGGTGACCGTATGCCTGTTAAGGCGGTGTCTCCCTGGGTTTCCAGAATAAATGTGATAACCAGCCAGAAGTTACCGCAAATATTTGTCATCACGCTGGGTCACCCTAAATGATATTCACTCTTTGAATCAGGCAGATACCGTAATTTTCAAATAATGGTCTTCAAGGCTCGTGGTAATCTCAATCCATTCGCTAAGCAATCGACCAGAGCATTCAAAAAGGAAAGCCAAACCCCCCGAAAGCACCACATTCCAAATGCTCCCAAAAAAATGATAAAAGAAAAAGAAAAGAAAAGAAAAGAAAAAACAACTGAAATCCAAAAGGAATCGTAACAAGTTTATGGGATCATGAGTGCTAATTCCCCTCCCACGCGGGGGCTAACTCTGGGGCTCAACAGTCTACAACCATTCGAATTGGCCAGAGAAGGGGCCAAGGCCCAAGTCCACACGGCGGGACTTGCTGCTGGGGTCAAAGTAGGGCTTCTCTCCTAGGGAAACAAACATGGTTCCCCTGCGGATACCACCAAAGTCAAAGTAGTCATCTGTGGCAGTGTGGAAAGCACTGCGGTTGTCCCAGATAGCGATATCATGGGCGTTCTCGTTCTCATATGCCATCCATTTCAAGCTATTGCCATGTCAGAAATTTATATTCCTTAAAACCAGTGGGATGGTTACTCACCGGCACTGGAGGTCATGGTTCTCGCTGACGTGCTTGAAGAGGAAGTCGAGCATATAGTCGGATTCGTCCTTGGTGAGCTCATTGATGCGACGGGTGAATCCCTTGTTGACAAAGAGACCTTTCCATCCGGTGACAGGGTTGGTGCGAATAACAGGGTGAACAGCAACCAAGTCGAGACCAGCATTCTGAGGGGCACCGCGGTCGGTTCTTAGCTGAAAGCCATCGCGGGTGGCGACCTCAGCGAATCTGGGAGAGTCATGAGTGGCAGTCAAGCCCTCAAGAGTCTTGCGGAACGAAGGGGAAAGGCGATCATAGGCCTACATGACGTTAGCACGGAATCCCGGAAGAGATGGTATCACCGCATGTAAATCTCACCTCATATGCGGAAGCCCAAAGGGTGTCTCCGCCGGTCTCCGGGAGGGTAGTCATCTTCAAGACGGAGTCTATTTACCAGTCAGTATCTAGCTGTTCTTCGGGCGACTCTCTCACATACAGTCACTTGGGATCTCTTCGAAAGTGATCTCCATATGCCATCCTGAGCTAGCAAGGCCAGATCTCTCATCCTTGTACGAAGGGCGGAGTCTGCGGTTAAGGCCCTTCTTTCCTTCGGTACTGATAACAGTGACTTCGTCACCAAGCTCAGAGAACTAAAGTGCCTTGTCAGCAAGAGATGATTGCGAAAGAGTATTAGAGACAATGTTACCTCGCGAGTGAGTGGGTGGGTGTGGAGCCCGCTGCTGTCGGGCTTTCCGCTCAAAACACCCAAGCTCTGGGTAAGCTCCTTCTGCTCCTGAAGGGTGATCTCCTGGGCGCGGAGGAAGACAACACCACGCTGGGCCACAAGGATGGCCAGATCGCGGATCAAGTCATCGGAGTTGGGAGCCTTTAGAAGCTCTGCCAATTGGATGCCTTGCTTGAACTCGGTACCGATGACACGGGTGACGTCGAATTTCTCGTACTTATCGAGAGCGCCGGAGTATTTTGGAGGAGTGGCGAACTTGTTGCGAGCGGAATCATCTTTGACTGTGAGAGTGCTGGGCAGGGTCTCAGTGATGAGCGAAGTGGTAGTGGCAGTAGTAGACATGATGGATACTATGAATGAAGGCTTCTGGGCTTCAGAAAGTTGGATCGCTAGAATATTTTTTCTTCCGTGAGTTAAAGAGCTGCTGAGTCTGCTGAAGGATTGTGGTTGTGGGATGGGTGACCTGGTTTATATAGAAATTCGGACGTGCTGGATGGGTGGGCCGATACTTGTTCCATCTTAGAACGGCACTGGGTGAAGTTTGCGAGCGTAAACTGTGCCCGCTCTCGTTTATCGCACCCGACCACAGTAGAACTATCTCCACGCTGCTGCTGCCCAAATCTTGGGAGTGCATGCATATCAGCTATCTGCTTCTCCGTGATTTACAGTTTTTTTCTGCTAAAGAAAAAAAAGGAAAAAGAAAAAAGAAAAAAAAAAAGAAGATTCCACAGTAGCATCTAACGACCCTATTCCAGCTGCTACCGAATTGAGCGAATTGGCGTGGTGACTGCACTTGCACACACTAGGGTACAAATAGTCTGATTCGGGCTGCTTGGTGGTACAAGTACCGGTAGTGCAAACCGATGCAACGCTAGACTGAAATTGCGAAGTACTAGGTCACATATCCCACCAACCTCTCTCGCCCCAGGGGCAGATACCCAGAAGCGCGATAAATCTGGGAAAAAAATCAACAAAATTGTCAAAACAGGACTCCTCCACAATCCCGACGGCGCAGGGTTGGTTACAAGTTTACACCCGACTACACGGGGGCGGTACAGAGCGTCGAATGTCTGTGGAACACGTAGGGTGGGGGGGGGGGAGATGGACACAGTCGGTGTTGCTATATCGTCCCTAAAGCTCTCCTCCATGAATCCCGGTAACCATTATTTCCCCCCTTTCTCGTTATTCTTTCACACGGAATGGCACCTCCCCCCGCCCTCCAAGCTTGCGCAAGGCAACCAGAGAATGCGCCGAAGCTTTTTGCACCGTACAAGCACACGTTCTCACGCCCGTTCCGCTGAATATTCCTTGTGCTATTAAACCACGAGGTTCTATATTCCCCTTTTGATCAAGGATTCTGGTTGTATTGGCCATGACTACCACCCGAACACCACCACTACTGTACGAGTATAGGTAGTACTCGAGCAGGCTACGATAGTAAGCATGAAGGACTAGAACACAAGGATCAAGAATTTTTATGGGCAAATTATCTGTGTGCATCTGAGCTCCCATACCAAATTCAGGCTCGACAGTACGGGTGCTCCAGCAGGGCATACTCGAGCACAAGCATGCTTCATGCCGGAGACTTGTGCCTCAGCACCCCTGCTGATCGTTCGTCTACGGTATTGTACGAGTACTAGTACAAGCAGCTTCACGAACACTGAATTACGGTATTAATTAGGTGTGGGACCGACTGACAACAAATTGATAATTTTGAATTTTGAATTTTTTCTTTTCTTTTCTTTTCTTCTCATGTACGAGTGCTAGTACACTACTACCGTATATGTACGAAACCCTGAACGTCAATGCATGCACCACTGCAACGGACAACTCAACAACATTGCTCATTGGCCATGTCCCACCAGATGATACTCGTAGAAGCATTGCGATGGCACTCCAGTTCTCTCCCCTTTGCTCATCGGATTCCCCAACTTCATCTGGTCATGGTTGCCTTTCGGCTATGGTCCGTGTGCACTGAGCTGCATATCCTAACACCTGTTCTAACCACACAGACCCTTCTGTATGTCTGTAGAACGAGTCTCCTCTCTCTCGTTTTTTTTTTTTTCATGCATCCCATCGACGCAAGCAATAATATTCCAAGCGAGTGCATGGGAATTGACCAGACAGGTACAACCGCAGCCATACTAGCGTCTGTGGTGGCCCTTGGCAGGGACCTTGCTATGACATCCTAGAAAAGACTCTACCACCACCACCACCACCACCACCACCACCACTGAGTGATATTGAGATTTTAGCTTTCAACCGCAGGGCGAACTAGTTCGTCTCTTGCAAACGAGAAGATATTTCTAGGGGGGTTTTGTACTCGTACAGTACCTATGCTATGTCTTACATGGGCGACACGTTGTTGCTCGAGCACTACTCGTACCGTACTTGTGCTCGGGTATCCTATTGCAGCTTGCCATCGCGTAATCTCTTGGGGCGCGCGGGTAGTCACTACTCGAGTGCTCGAGTATACTCGTACAATACACGTCTAGCTCACCTCGAGCGACAGCAGACATTCGCTTTTGGCCCAATGAGCCCATAAACAGCACGAAAACCAAGGCTTCACAACACGACCTAAGAAGGAGGTTGAGAAAAACATTTCCGACCGCACGGTCGGCAGCCCCGCTTCTTCTTCTCCTTCACCTTCATGATATCGCGCGTAGACAATCCATTTTCAGTGTCCCGGTCAAGATCGGAAGGTATAATTACTAACCTTGACAGCGTTGTGAGGTTCAAATCTGGGTCCTCACAGACGTTTCCCCCCCTCCCAGGTGGAAGATGAGGACTATAAGTGGCGGTGATGATCCTGCACCAACCGCTGGATTCAGTAGGGAGCAGGAAGCCATCCGTGTCAACATGTGAGCGCGAGATCCCATTGCGTAGAAATTGCTTTTGAACCGAGTTGAAGCAGGGGTGGAAAACATGAGGCCGGCATGATACATTTGATTTGGTGGGCAGTTGGGCTTCCAAGGAGGATTGCCACTTCCGAGAATTCAATGATGCATCCATCATTTTGTGAAGAATGGGTCTCCGCCAAAAGGAAACGGCCACCATAATCATCATCAGTGCTCACTCGGATTTCGGTGTCACGATAAGGGGAACGGTGACAATTGGAGTTGAATATCCAAAGAGACCCCAAGAGAAAGTGGGATGCTCCACTGCTATGGTGAAACAGCAGGGGTCCAGCACGGGTCATGGAATCGGGTTCATTATCCCCCGCTGCTTGAAGGGCAAAGTTACGACTCTCATTGCCAAGCCCCCCATCTATTTTTATAGCCGGTTGGGGCCTCCGGTACTCGCACTATACTACAATATTGCCATGAATGTCCCCAAATTTCCCTAAGAAGTAGCACAGCACTGCTCGAGTACCGGCACCCATAGGGGCCCCCTGAGCTTGTTGTGCAGGATCTGCCGCATTCCGCTCGGGGGGGCGCAAGTGCTCGAGTATAGTGATTCTCATGGTTCTCAGTGCGAGGCGGGCAGAGGCAGGAAAGGAAAAAAAAAAAAAAAAAAAAGAGACAGAAAAAAAGGGAACCCAAGGAAGGAGCTGCACTGGTGGGGAATCCCGCCTCGGGCGTGCGAATGCTGCGAAAAAAGGTGATGGGCTTTTTTCCGAGAAAATTGCACGTTATCAGTATCCACTCCTCGTAGTGGTAAGGTCCAAGGGTTTTTCAAAACAGGCCGATACGGTATCACAGGCGCCAAAGCACATTAAGATTACAAGTAGAGAGACCCCTTATATCTCTGGGATGCATGGCAGTCCGGATTGAAAGTGGTGGAACGTTGGAGCGAACATCATGAGTGGGTCGATGCCAAGATGGTATCACCATAAGTCAGGCCGTGGTGCTGCGGTCTTCAAATCTTGTGCCTCCCTTGCCTATCGACTAGCCGCGGCAAACGCAGTCCGCGGGGCCACACCGCAACCCGAGTACGATTTGTGGAGTGGGAGCTGATGCTGCTAAAATCCAGCAGCACGGCAGTTTCTTCCTGTTCTTCACCGCTCGCTGCAGATGCTCGAGTACTGGGTATTCCGCATAACGCGCTGCGAAGGCGTGGGTCTGCGTGTAGTACACGGGCAGGAATCTAGTGGCATGAGGCGGACTGACATTTTACGAGCCTACCCCATGTCGCAAATGAGGGGAAGGTTTCTACTCGTAAAGGGTTTTTTTTTTTCACCTTCTTTTCTTTTTCTGATTATTCTTTAGGCGCCTTTACCCGCGATGTTTAGAATATTTTTTTTTACGCGCGTGTGAAAAAAATAAAAAATAAAAAAATACAGACCTGAGCCCATTCGTGGGATCGCTGGATGCGCAGAACACCAATGGCTTACGGCACGATACGGCATAAGAACGTCGGTTACACCAGAAATGGTAGATTTCCACTGTTGCCATCGATGGCTGATCGCAACTTCCCGACGTTTCCTGGAGGTAGGGTTTGGCTGGGTCGGTCCCCTCCCAGCCGGGTATGATACATACCTTCCCAGCGGGAGTCATGCACACGAGGCCAAGTGACGGCGAGCTCGGCTGGTCCCTACAACATGAACGATGCAGGCCTAGTACGGCACCCCCCCCCCAAAATGAGCACCGGGACCAAGAGTTAGGATACCGGTATGGGTGAGAAAAGAAAAGAATTGTGGGGAACGGCTACTGTACATTACGGGAAACGGCCCTGTCGTGCATGTCTCTCCTATTCCCTGCAGTGTGTGGTCACGATACTCTAGTATATGGGACGCACTTGGGGGGGCTGGGACTTGACCGTCAGGTTGGAATCATGTCGTCTCTTGGGATTTCATAACAACCACACTTGAGATGCAAAGATGGCACTTCCCATATTTTTGTTGCTGCGTCCCGCTATCCCGGACAGCTGCCGCAAAACCTGGAAGGTCTGTCCGGTACACCGGGTGTTCCGGGAAGAGAGATTTGGAACTCGCAGAGATTCATACGGGGCAGCGAGGCATCCGGACCCCCGACGTCCGAGATAGCGGGGTGTGCGACTGTAATGCGGGTTCGGTTTTGTTAGGTTATGAAAACCTGTATATTCAGCCCCCCCACGCTATCTTGAGGGTGAGATAGCTGGCCTCTCTTGCGCTAAAAGTCTCGTAGGTTTGGGTATATGAGAGGAACTAATG